>DWHP01005757.1:0-11748 GCA_018247895.1 Parnassius honrathi | reverse complement strand
TGCGAGAACGAGGACAGGTGTAGATGTCGATGGGCCACAGCAACCACTTACCATCAGGTGGACTGTGTGCTCGTTTGCCACCCTATCTTATTAAAAAAAAATAGCCAATTGCTTTATAATCAAGAACTGGCATTATTAAAATATTTAAAGCATTTCTATCGGCTTATCACACATTACAAGATGAAGGTTTTATTTTAGAAATTCATTTCAACGTTAACATTCTGCTGAAATTTATCTCAGCAAAAATACATTAATTCGTGTATTCTCTAACAAAATTATTATAACAACGTCACCAGCTCATAAACGATTTACTGTTGGTCATACTTAGTTTTAGTTATATTAGGTTCATGTCATTAGAAACTATGAGATTTTTGGTGCAAGGCCTGTAGATTACTTAGACACATGCAGAGACGAAATGATAAAAATCACTTATTCCGACACCCCTCGGTAATATGAACGAAATGATGATGGTGTCCCCCTGACTAAACAGTTTCGAAAACTACAGAAAACTGATTATAAATTAATTCTTAAGAAAATTTGTAAAACAGTGTAAAACATTTGTAAAACAACTACTAATTTCTAAAATTTTACTATATTAAACTGTACGTGACCACTAATGTACTACTATGCAATGCACTATCAAGAACAGATTGGTTGCGCCAGGTGTGTGCCTTATTGTTAACCACGGTGGTGGTTATATCATCAACGCATCTTTTTATAATTTCCACCAAAAATTACATCGTCCATGATAACCGTCTTCGCCCCCTTTACAAGCCAACATAAGCCCCCCCCCCCCCATAAGGCCTAAGTTTAGCAGTAAACTTTTAGAGGCTAGAACGGATGGATGTACTAGGGGACTTAATCTTGTTGGATTGGTTGATTCGGGATCTTGTCAACTTTTTCTTTAAATGCAAGCCAAGATTTATCGAAAACCATTGAAATTAAATTTTGCAACCTAGTAATGACCATCCATCTTTACCAGTGCGACGGTGTCAAATATGCGTTCACCAGCCCGCCTGGCTCGACGAACTATTACAAAGGGCATTACTATTACAAGTGGACTAAAAAGTTATATATATATAACTTTTTCTTTAAATGCAAGCCAAGATTTATCCAAAACCGCTGAAATTAAATTTTACAAGCTAGTAATGACCGTCCATCTTTACCAGTGCGACGGTGTCAAATATGCGTTCACCAGCCCGCCCGGCTCGACGAACTTTTACAAAGGGCATTACTATTATAAGTGGACTAAAAAGTTATATTGGTGTAACTGAGTGAGAGGCAATGCTCAGTTTCAGAGTTCTAACGCTATATCAAACTTGACGAGGGTCCAATCGGTGGCTTGCGGTCAATAAATACTGCTCTCGACAAAGTCAACCAACGGCTTATCGAAACTTCTCCGTCCGGATTACTCACAAAGCCGTGACCTGCAATCTTGCAGATTTACCTACAGATCAAAGCGGTATTAAACGCGCTTAGGTACATAGACTTTCGAATGAATACCAGTTCATGTAAGTGTAAATGCGAGTAACTTCGATGAATAGCGTTGTAAAAATTCTTTATCGATAATAAATGAAATTAACACTTCTTACTTACTGACTACTTTAGTCCAATTGTTTCATAACAGATAGTTTCAAATAGGAATAACATATTTTAATAAATTTCAGTATATAATCTTTTCTTTATTTAATCTACATTCAGACAACTCCTAACTTCATTACGCTTATTGTAAAGCTGGTGTTTTACAAAAGGTAAACCTTATGAACTATTAGGCGTGAAGTCACATATATAACAAAAAAGGGGGCATTTACGCGACACTTTTCCAGCCGACAGCTATTTAGGTCAGATCAAATCCAGGCTCGGTTCGACGGCTCACTCCACTTACTTTGCTAGAGAGCGAATATTTTTATTCATTTTTTACATATTTATTAATACTTTCACGCACAAAGTTGTACCTATGGCTAACTTATTGCCAGTGGGCAATTCTCTCCCAGTCAACCATTAGGCCAAACAGAGATAGACATATAAAAGAGGAGATTCAATACTCAATATTTATTTGCATTTCATAATATTACAAATTAATAAATATTAAATTATCACAATATTGACCCTGTCAGGTGCAGCAAATAAGAATTGAGGATGCAATAACGTTTTATTATTCATTATTATTATTATTACATTTGTCACTTAGGTATTCATATAGAGTATAATAACATTCATTAATTAGGAAACACTTAACTGTCTTATAAAAATATTATCATTTACTTCATTTATAATGAGTTTGATAGCTTATTATAGACAGTAATGGACATACTTAAGTGCCCGAGGAGAATAGCTTCATTTTGGAGGATGGTAGCAATAATCTATTTTCACTCCAAAAACTATTAGCCGTATTTTAGTTTTCCGTTTTACGTAGAAATTAGAGTATTTTCGTACCAATTTGCATAACGCCAATATATAAATACAAATTAGGGTAAGAAGTTTGAGTTATTTTTAAATGCGGTCAACAACTTTGAGTATCTTTTATGTTATACATAATGCGAATCAGTTTCTCTGTAAGATAAAGATGATGGGTGCATCTGTACTGCTACCCCACAGGATAATGTCGTACCTGTACATAGGCTTAGCCACGCCCGTGTATAGGCACTGTAAGTAATTAAAGCAGTCTAAAGGTCAGTTGTCTTTTTTATTTCACTTAGGGCATATACAAAACTAGACAATTTTTTACGAAGTTAATGTGGCTATCTATAACTAAGCCGAGTAAAGTGTGTTCATTTACCGACTCGACTATTTTATATAATATATCATTTATGTTATTTACAATAATAGGTTAAGCTATTGCTTATAAAAATAGAAAGTGTTAAATATATATAAAAGCTTGCAACGTTTTTTTTCACATGCTCACGGCCTTGATTTTTAAAAACAAACTTGTTGGAAGCTACTTTAATGTAAAGAGAGATGTCGTTCCAATCTAATGGCAGTGAGTGCGAAAGAGTGAGATAAGTAACCATCACAGTGTAAAGGAGTGAGCAACTTAAGATTAGCTGAAGAAAATTGGCTACTTGTTAACTCTTTTTAGAATTTTACATTAAACATTTTTGTCTGTCTATCTGACTGTCCATGCCAATATTTAGAACAGCTGATCGATTGTAGTGAAACTTTAAGAACAGATGAAAACACTGCCAGAAGTGAAATAAGTAGAGATGCGCCGAGTAGCACTTTTGCCAAGTAACGAGTACCGAGTTCTACTGGGTTCAATTTTTTTCCAACGGAGTACTCGGCCGAGTAACTCAGTTCAATCAAATTCCTATTTCGAGCGCGTAAACAAGTACAAACAGGTTTGCGCGGCGGGAGCGGCCGGCTCGTGTTGATACACCAAAGCTGATCATCATACATCAAAACCATCAAAACCGATCTACTGGACTCTTTCTTTGCGTCCAACTCGACTCTTGTTAACAGGTGGAACACACCGCCGACCATCCCCCAGTGTGAGTGATCTATGCAGGATGTGCTGTTTACCCAACGCTCAGTGCGCAGAGCACTCCTCTCCCTGGACTTCACCAAATCGACTGGGCCTGATGGCGTCCCTCCTATTGTGCTTAAGACGTGTGCTCCGGAGTTGGCACCGGTCTTAATGCGTCTTTTACGGTACTTCTACTCCCTAAGCGTAGTCCCGAAATCATGGAAGCCTTCGTGTACCCGATTCCTAAAAAAGGTAACCGCTCTGATCCGTCCAACCATAGGCCTATCGCCATCACCTCCTTGTTCTCTAAAATAATGGAATCTATTACTTACAGCCCGCTCGTGCGGTATCTTGAGGATTACCAGCTGATTAGTGACCGCCAGTACGGTTTTCGTCGCGGTCGCTCGGCTGGTGATCTTCTAGGTTACCTAATTCATAAATGGACGAAGGCAGTAGAGTTCAAGGGGGAGGCGTTGTCCGTTAGTTTGGACATAACGAAAGCCTCTTCTTACGAAGCTTCCTTCCTATGGACTTCCCGAGAAATTGTGCAATTGGATCACCAGTTTTCTTGCTGATCGGAACATGTAGACGGTGCATGTTCCGATTACAAGCCCATTAACGCTGGTGTTCCACAAGGCTGCATGCCATCACCAACGCTGTTTCTTCTGCATATTAATAACATGTTGCAAATCGGTAATTGACCTTCGTCGTATCTACTCAGTTTCAAGGCACTCCCCATATTGCCCCAGCCAGTATCCAAATCCTCAGCGTCGACATATCGAGTGACGTGCAGTTTCGTGGTCACTTGATTAAGGCCAAATTAGCCTCCAAAAAGCATGGCGTGCTCAGCAGAGCGGGACAGTATTTCATGCCGGCTCACCACCTGCAACTTCACAAGGCGCAGGTTCGGCCGAACATGGAATACTGTTCCCATCTCTGGGCCGGGGCTCCCAGTGCCAGCTCCTTCCATTTGATCGCATCCAGCGCAGAGCAATTCAAATCGTCGGCGACCGAGCTTTATTTTATCGCATCTACCACGGGGAGTGCTCTGAGAAATTGTACGGACCAATTCCAGACGCACAGTTTCACCATCGCACATCGCGATAAAACACGCGATATCATCCATACCATCTGAATGACTGGCGGTCCACCACTAAGCGATTTAAAATAAGTTTTCTTCCTCACACAACTTCCTCGTGGAATCAACTACCACTAGAGATTTTTCCGGACCGATACGACTAAGGGACCTTCAAGAAAAGAGCCTATTCCTTTTTAAAACGCTGGCAACGCATCTGCAATCCCCCTGGTATGTGGTGTGGCAGCTGTTCATGGGCGGCGGTAATCACTTACCATCAAGTGAGCCTATAAAAAAATGAAAATACACCCCTCGCCCCGCCCGCGCTTTTCGTCTATCAGACGCTTGCTAGTTTACAAACAAATACGTCACGTTGCGCGTCATAGTCGATAAATAATTGAAAAAGTTTGTTAATTAACGATTGACTGCGTGTAGGTGTGTAGTACCTGTTCAGTGATTGTTGAAATAATGAGATCACGTAAAAGATCACGAATTTAGACGTTTTACTAGGAGATTGTAGAAGATAAAACCGAAGTGAAATGTACCTTATGCAATTCTCAGATTTCACGGAGTGGTGTTGGGCGAAAGACTTCTACGACGGCAATGTTAAATCATGTTAAAATAAAACACACAAAAGAGTCGAGATTTGGAAAATCAAACTTTGCGGCACATATCTCAAAATCGTGAGCCAGCAGCGTCTACTTCGTTGTCGCAATCGAATGCAACAAAAATACACAAACCCTTTTAAAAATACACAACTGATTCGCGCGTCAAAGAAATTCATAAAGCTGTAGCGGAGATGATCGCGGTAGATAACCAACCGATATCTGTTGGAAAATAATGGGTTCCAAAGATTAGTGAATGAATACCTTAAAACCTAAATACCAAATTCCCGGTAGCGAGTACATAAGCAAGGTTGTCACACCAGAAGCTTACACCAAAGTGAAGAACGTAATAAGAGCGGAAATTACAAAAGCTAAAGTTACATCAATAACTACTTACTCATATTTGGATCTGTACGAAAAACTTACTCGGATTCTTAAGCTACACCGCTCACTGGTTAGACGAGGAGTTAGAGCTTTAGCACAGAGTGTAGCAGATGCAACATTTTAGAGGACCCCACACGGCAGACAATATTCGATCCGTGCTTTCAAATTTATCCGTGTGCTAAGATATTGATACTCTCATTCATCTTGAACAATACACATCTTGAACAACAATGAACCAAATGTGGTGAAAGCTATAAATGATAGTCAAATTGGCAAAGGATGCTACATACATACGCTGCAGTTAGCCGTAAAAGCTTCGTTGAAAGAACAAATTGTAATCGACGTTATTGCCTCAGCTAGAAAAATTATAAACCACTTTAACCATTCCGCAGCGGCACAAGAAAAACTGACCCTGACACAAAAAGAACTGAAACTCCCAGAGCAAAAACTCGTGCAAGATGTTACTACAAGATGGAATAGTACTTTTTATATGATAAACAGATTGTTAGAGCAAAAAAGGGCAATATATCACTACATCTCGGACAACCCAAGTACAGCCAATCTACAACAATTAACCGAACGTCAACGCGAGATCCTACGAGAGTGCACAACATTACTCAAACCATTCGAAGAAATTATTAAAATTACCAGCCACATTAGCATCAATGTCTAAAGTGATACCCCAAACCTTGCGGACTTCAGGTTTCGATAAAATATTTTATCGAAACCTGAAGTCTGCAAGACTTACCCAAATATAGCAGATATGAAACAAAAGCTTGAAGATGAAATTCAGGGCCGCTTTCAAGGATTAGAAAATGACAAATATTATAGTTTGGTAACATATTATAGTTTTTCACCCGGAGAACCATGAACTGAAAAAGAATATGCTATTTTTAGAACAAGTAGAACGAAGTGACATTTCAAATAGTACTAGCAGCAGTGAAGAAAACGAATCAGAACGATTACGGCAGTCACAAGATCCTCATGCATGTTTCTAGAATTGCTTCAAAGAATTAGCTTCCACCCAGCCACTAGAGCACAATAATCCTAAAAGCCCCATTGCTTTATAATTAGATCACTATTTAAAAGAAAATTTGTTGGCAAAAGACAAGAGTCATTTCGTGTGGTGGGCAGGGCACCAAACAAGGTATCCAGAGCTAGGACGTTCAGCAGGAGTGTTTCCATGTGCACCTGCAAGCACCGTGTATAGCGAGCGATTATTTTCGGGGGCTGGTAAAGTTTACGAAGAAAAAATGCATAGGCTGTTACCAGAACGTGCAGAGAGCCTTATGTTCCTGCACCATAGTATAACCTTTTTTGAATTTTAAATATTGATTTTTTTCATTAACCTTTTCCTAATTTTGTCGCATTACTACTCATTCATTATCATAATTGATTTATATACTTTTTGATTAACACTTGTTTTAATTACACCGCTTTACTTAAACCGAGTATACTCGGCATTAAAACCGAGTTATTCGGCCGAGTACAAGTATTAAAAAACCCACCGAGTACGCCGAGTACCGAGTATTAACCGAGTACTCGGCCCATCTCTAGAAATTAGCTATTTTTTTAGAAGTATATAAACGATTTATGGTGAAATCAAAAAAATTATAAAATTTATGACGAAGAGATATAACAAAAAATATTCAAGGAAAACTTTTCTGTTTTGTTATTTGACACAAAAAAGTCCGTAAACTTATATACTATTCAGCCTCATGGTTGACTGGGAGAAAATGCCAAATGGCAGTAAGTCAGCCATATGTACAACTTTGTTCATGAAAGCATAAATAAATAAAAAAAATATATAAATATATTCATCCTGTAGCAAGTTAAGTGAAGTGAGCCGAAGAGCTGAGCCTGGATTTGATCTGACGCACGCTTATCACACTACGCATTATGCGTAGCGTGTAAGTGTAAGTAAATCTTACAAAATTCCATAAAAATGGAACGATCTTAATAAAATCTTTAAAAAAAAACTATTATAGGCGTTGCTAGGGCTAGCATCCGCCTCCATCATCAGAACATAAGTATGCCTACATATGCACATAAGTATGCCAAATTTCCTTATAACAGATATAAACAATTTGTTACAAAGTTGATTACAGATTTTGAAACGAAAACACATACGAAGTAATCAATTTAAATAAAAGGTTGTAAAAAGAGTGTACCATAAGATGATTGGAAAGACTGATAAGGTAATCTTTTAAAATTATATTATAATATTTTCAGCAATAATGTAATAATTAATAGAAAAGCTTTTAACTTTAAAGTAATAATTCTACGTGGAATGCACACGCAAATCCCATGGCGTACTTATGCGCGACCATGCCCTTCTGTCAACTAATATGATTCGTTTTCTAACATCATTTAACACAAAAATATTTTATGTATATTTAAAAATCAATGTTTAAAAAGCGTCAGTAGTATAAAGGCAACGGACCGCGAACTCAAAAGATCAGATCATGGGTTCGAATCCGCCATTCGACTAGGTTGTGAATCACTCCTAACACAAGCATTTTAAGCTAGTCGTAATGTTAATACTGAGCTAGTATTTTTATTGTAGTTTTGGAAACGGTGTGCTTTGTTAATTATTTTTATTTAAGTGATATAAATAAAAATAAATTGTTAATTTGAAAATATTGTACAAAAATGCAGCAAACATTTTTTTGTCAAATCAAATAAAAAGAGATGTATTCAATCACCGCAAACATTGATTTCGCTCTTCCATTTTTATGTTTCGCTTCCATATTATGCAAATTCACCCAATCACAAACAATCCTAAAGAATCCTTTTAAAACTGAGTGGTGCTTAACAAGATTGCGGCCTTTCCTCAAATCCAAAACAAATACAAATGGCAAAAACACTCAATTGCCACAGAAATTGAATGAACAACAAATCAGTGCTTACTTAGTGCAGTTACTTTGGAAAAAAAATTGTGAGGTATTTTTATAAAACTGAAGTGACGAATCTAAATTTAGATTCTTAATAAAGAATATGTGTAGATGCCTTACGGGCCACAGCATCCACTTGCTGTAAGTACGAGAATCGGTTTTTTCATACATTCTATAAAAATATATCAAACGTCACAAAGGCACAAATTGCAATAATTTATCCTACTACCTAATTTTACAATATATACACGAATATCGTCTCTTCTGCAGAACCGAAAAATTATGTGTACCACTTGTGTTAAAACAAAATACATAATAATAACTCTTATAAAAAAGAAATCAATGCAAATTTCCAGCAAAAATGGCCACCAAAGGTCACTTTTAATATTGTCTGAATATTTGGCGGCCGAAAATTAGAAACGTTATCCTTGAGCTTGCGGCGTTGTGCGTCATAACTCAATGTGACGTCACCGACCCACTTCTAAGAAAGGCCGGAAAGCACCCCAAATCATAAGCGAAAAGGTTAAACTTCACGCAAACTTCGCTACAGTGGGCCTTAAAGCTGTTTTTTTTCGTTCCAGAGAATAACATGATTACCTCAAGGGAAAACCAAGTTTTATGTGATTCTTTCAAATTAGAATAATAAAGAGAATGTGTAAATTGAAAGCGCATAGATAAATACGGTCTGGTGGCGATGTAAGAAAATCTATCACTCCATTTCGTCTCGTGAATGTCTCTTTAACAAAAAGGCTACGGATGATCACCGTTGAGAACAAAGATAGTAATCTAAGCCTGTAATTATACTGTCTCTCTATACCCTCGAGGTCACAAAAAGCACTGCATGCATATGGCGGCAGAAATAGTTAAGAGAAATAGACAGAACTAGGGTGGTAGCTACCCAGATAAGACTCATAGACCGAAAAGGATTTTTACTGCCTACTAGTGATCGGTGCAATTTTATTCATATCACACGGCCTCCCCCAAGAAATGCCACAAAGCATGGTCCTGAGCCATTTGCATCCATCCTACATGTCTTACTTATGGAGTGACGACCTGCACTCCATCTAGTGTGGGGTCGCCCTACACTACGCCTACCGGTACGAGGCAGTCTTTTCTTCGAGCTATATTGTCGGCCCATTGCCACTTCAGCTTACTAATCCGTTGGGCTATGTCGGTCCCCCTGGTTCCACTGCGGATATCCTCATTTCTAAGTTTATGACGCAGAGAAACACCGAGATTAGCATTATGGAGATCCATAGCTCGCTGAGCGAACTTGAACGTCCTCATACGGCCAGCAGTGAAGGACCACGTCTCAGATCCATAACTCATCACAAGTCACACGTAATGGTCGCACAATCTAGTTTTCAACTTTTGGGGTATATCCGACGAGATGTGTCGTAATTTCCCGAACGCTGCCCAAAAAATATTTTCTAATCTTAACACAGAGACCTAAATTTGTAACGTAAGATAGTAAACGCTTTGCGCGATTGCTAACCATGAGTTACCGGGTGAAATTCCGGGGTTAGGTCAAAATCAATTAAAGGATTTTTTTGTCAAAAACTGGCGGTGTTTTACTCCAGAAATCACGAAAAGCCGTTTGTTCTGAGACTGATCTCTCTTGTCCTCTTTTTTTATAGGATAGGGTGACAAACGGGCACATAGTCCACCTGATGGTAAGTGGTTGCTGTGGCCCATAGACAACTACATCTATCCTCGATTACGAACCAAAATACAAATGCGTTGTCACCCGTGAGAACTAAGATGGAAGGTCGAATGTCGTTTCCAGTAAAAAGGGTCTACGGTTCTCTACACTCACCATACGAAACACAGCAGCATTAAGCTACTATTTTACGCCGTCCTATCGGAATACCGTGCCATAGGACTATAAGAGTGAAGAATAGCGAGTTCACCTGTGCTTGTGCATACACTTAGGTACTATAATCCTGTACTGCGCAAATGGCTAGTTAGTATTAGTTATTAGTTGGGATTAGCCGCCGTGACCGAAGCATGGTGTGGAGGGCATTATATTAAAAGAGCTAGCCCCTAAACTTTTTATGAGAAGGAAAACGAAAAAACAAACAGGCGAAAATTGTTAAAACCCAACATTTTTGAAGACTGTTAAAACATATTCCATTTGAAACGTGCTTTATATAAAAAATGAACAGCACGCCAGCTATTATCTTAAAGGTCAAGTTAGGCTACGTCTAAGGATACGATTGTGTTCGTTTCCAACCTTTGTATCGTTATTACACGGAACACGCTCCACTGGTCCGGAAACTCGTCTCCTTGATCAGAACAATATAGGCAATACCTATGGAAAACGATGTTATAAAGTAAATCGCAATAGACACGAGTATCTACCAACGTAATAGTTTATAGTAGTAAGCCAGAAATATATCATGCTCAATTTTCATATAAATTTTTGTTCACAGTTATTATAAACTAATAAAGCGACATACGATAACACTCGTACCTAAATGGTAGTAATTTCGAAAACTTAGTAAATAAACTGTTAATAAAAATTAAAAACCGTCTTTAAAAACGAAGGGGTAAAATAATTTTCACATAATACTTTCATAAAATGGTCTCATGTAAAACATGTCCGGAAACTCGTCTCCTTGATCGGAACAATATAGTCAATACTATGGAATACGATGTTACAAGTAAATCGCAATAAGCACGAGTATTTATTTTACTACCAACGTAATAGTTTATATGTAGTAAGCCAGATATATCATGCTCAATTTTCATTTTAATTTACACCTTTTAGTTATTACCAGTTTAGTTATTTCTGCGAAATTAGTGATATCTTCACCGATTTTGCATAAAAATAAACACATACCCGTCGAATATAAAACCTGATTTTTTGACCTCAGCTAAAAATTATCAACATTAATGTAATTAAAATAATACGCACAACTCCCTGACTACAAACAATAATCCGAGCCTACTTAAAACGGAAGCAAATATAATCTCGTAAAGTAAATCAGACAGAAAAAGTCTGTCAATAAAGAATCAAGAATAATGGTGCTAACAACCTTTCCCGGGATTGGTTCACGAGGAGCTGAGTCAGAGACAGCAATTAACTCACAGTTAAATAATTCAGGGCAAGTTGATCAGCGGCGTATAAGACAATTTAAACAAGGCGGCGGTGATGCCTCTGAAGCAGCCACGTGACACATGTAGTAATTGTGTCACTGTCTTTGTCTTAATGAGCTTTTACCCGATTACGTTAAAGCCAAAAGGAGGGTTATATTGAAATAATACTAGTTTTTACGGATTTTATCGCGTATATTTAACTTTTTAAATACCCGACGTTTCGAGAGC
>DWHP01005756.1:0-11748 GCA_018247895.1 Parnassius honrathi | reverse complement strand
CGTGTTTTGGCCACCATAATTCACTAACAAAAATCTTTAGCTTTCATAATGAATTAAAAAAAAAAACTTTGAGTTCGTAGTTTTTAATGATTTTTTGCGCACCTATAAAGCGTGAAAAGTCTGGTTTTGGCGCCCACTTCATCTTAAGTAACATTTACACGAATACGCTTTTTTCAAGTCATGCTATCATTTTTGTTTAAATAAATTAAACATTAGTCGTCATAATTCATTTGTATAAAGTATTTGATAATAATATGATTAATGATTACAGTTGTCGGTTTACGGATTCGGGGTATTATTATTCATTTTCAGTTAAATTTACATTTAGGGTTGATTAATTAGTTTTTAGATTACACATTTCTTGAATTGTTTTTAACCAGAATCGTAGCAACTGTATTTACTTCTAATGCGTTTGATGAATATTTTATAACGTGAAGACTACTAAGTAGAAATAATTTATTAAAAAAGTTAAGAGTATTATGTAACACTCTCTATAACTATAATAAAAATTTAGACTCTACGTGTCTAAAATGAGGATTATAACATTTATTTCATATAAAATTAAACTTTAATCATACATTTTATGCCGTACTTGTGGTTGAAAATTATCAAATTCCTTTAATCATTTGCTGTGAAATATTTTTATTTTAAATATTTAATGTGGGTGAGGATTGTTCTGCTTTCAGAGCTCGGGTCAACTGCCAGAAGGTAGTGTGGGCTGGTTCGATATCCACCAGCAGATTATCCTGTCTAAATTCTGCAATGCGCTCTTTTACCTCATTTTGGAGGGTGCTCAGTTTAAATGTATTATCTGTTCTGCGGTGGTGGTCATATTGTTTAAGGGCCGCGTTCTTCACTCTGATAAGTTGTCGAATATCTCTCGGAAGTTCCCGATTACTCGACACGCAAACCTTTCGAGAGCATTCTTCGACCGCTGAGGTGAGGTGGCCCAATAGGACGTTAATCGCCTTATTGGCTTCCTCTGGCGAGTCTATTTTGTCGGGAATCGTGTCTAAGTGCTAGGAGGTCGTAGACTCGAGTTTGACCTCGAGCTTACGCCAGTCTACGATCGTTTTGTTCTGAAAAACCTCACTTGCGGGCTGGCCCATCTGCAAAAGGACTGGTCAATGCTCCAAGTTAAGCTCTAGAATTGTCTCGATGGATGTTATCGACAATCGAATATCTTTGAGTAACGCTATGTCAAGGATGTCCGGTCGATTTCTGGTAGCGAATGGGCAATGAATAGGAGTCTCAGGCGCGCTAACGTCGAAGTTTCGTCGGTCCATTAGCTCAAACAATGCATTACCATTAAGATCGTTTGTAAGCGAGTTCCAGGAGGAATGCTTACTGTTGAGGTCTCCAGCTATTACACTCGGACCTAGGTTTAGTAATTCTAAAATATCTGATTCCACAATACCTTTCATTGGCGGTTTGTATGCCGAAACGATGGTAAGTGGTGGGTGGCGAGACAGAGCTATTTTACATATAGAGAATTCTATGTTAGCTAGTGGTGGAGCGTCGATCGGTACGCAGTGCAAGGACCTCTTGTGTGTTCAAGGAATAATTTACGATCCTGGGATCGCGATAGCTAGGCTTCAAGAAGGTCTCCTGCATTAGCATAACGTCTACGTCGTGGTTTCGCAGGAAGAGTGCGATCTCGTCTTCTTGATCCCTGAGCCCGTTTGCATTAAAAATCGCGACAGTCAGAGAGCGTGGTTTAGTTCCATCTTACGGTTGAACGGTTGTACTGTCATTATGGGTTTTAACTATGGTGTTTAAGCGCACTGGAAGGACTAGATTGCGTAAATTAATCCTATGTGCCCAATCATGGCGTTAAGCTTGTCCTGTGGGTTGGTTGCTCCGCGGAGTTTGCGGGTCAAGGATGATAGTTCAGGGACCTTGATGTTGCTGAGGAAGCCGTAAACTAGGGAGAAGTCAGCAGCGAAAGAAGATGAGCTTTTTGGGACAGGCTTGGGTTTGGGAGCCTGGGAGGGTAGCAATGGCCACGAGGTGACTAATGCCGGAGGCTTTACCCACGCATTGGTTTTTGACGCGGAAGGCGCGGGAGTTATACCACCTTGCGCGGAAACCCCGGCGATAGGGGCGGGCTTGACAACAGTTTAGGGCGCTGAAGAGGGCACCGAGGGTGGTACGGGGTCAGGCATCCGAGAGTGCGACACGCTGGGCTGATCCGCACGTCTGGGACGGTTTTTACCTCCGCGCTGTTTGCATCGAAGTGCTTTGGAACACCCGTGATAGTTCGCTGTGTGTCCCACTTCACGGCAATTAACGCAGCTTAGAGGCTCTGCCGTCTCGGGCGTGCGGGTGCAGTCGTTAGTGCCGTGGTCACCTAGGCACTTGACGCACCTCGGCCTGGCGTAGCAGTTCCTGGCCGAGTAGCCGTAAAGTTGGCTACGCTGGCACTGGCCAATAAGATATTTCCGGAAACTGGTCCAGAATGACTAGGCAGAGGTCAAGACAACGATTTTTGTCGGTCTGGTGGTGCATTCTGTGCACTTCACGGACTGGAAGATTTTGGGCACTGAGGTCATCAAAAATATGAACGGTCTCGAGTTTTTTCGGGAGTTCTCGAACGGTCACACGATGATTACACTCTTCTGGTAGGGCGTAAGTATGGAAGGAAATTTCTTGGGCACGCAGGCGATTGCTCGCAGACGCTGCGGAATTCCTCGGTCGAGTTGACAAACATACGTACGCCCTGACCGGCGATTTGCACCGTTGAGCAGTATATCTTTTTGGCAATTAACCTGTGTGTTTCGCTTAGTCTTATCTTGGATTACAGTAAGTGGCGGCGACTTATCCCTACGTTCAGCAGGGGATCCATTCACTGCGGGCTTAGCCACGTGCTTAGGGGGTTAAGCGCGTGCCGCAGGGGCGGCCTTTTTAACCAGAGTGGCGTGTTAGTTGGAGTTAGTCTTGGCTGCATTTTTTTTGGTGTTTCGCGCTTGCACTTCTTGCCCTGGAAGAGGGTGAAGCCTTTGTCTTCGGGTTTGGCCAAGGCACGGGTCTCGGTCTCCATATCAGAACCAGAGTCGGCGTCCGAGAAAGCCGGAGAGGGACCGCGGGTCGACACCGCGGAGGGCGCGGGGGACGTGGGTCGACATCGAGGAGGGCGCGGGAGACGCAGCGTCGTTCATCGACGCGAACGAAGCCGGTGAAACTGTGGTGGAGAGAGGAGAGAGGGGATTTCCTCATAACAAATCGGCGTGTCCCTGCATTGTCTGAGGAACGCCGACCAAATGTCGGGAAGGCTAGACGCAGGAGCTCTGCGAGTTCGCCGTTAGAAAACGTGGCATCTTGCCTACGCTAATACTAGAAATTAAAATTAAAATAGATGGCTGTCTCTGAGGCAGCAGGTGTGTTTCACTCTACTTACGGTTTGCGGAAAACCAAGATGCTAGGAAAGAGAGTTACGCACAAAACACTCTATGCACCACAAAAAACGTCCGATAAACTTCACTGTGATACTGCCGTCACCAAACACAGAGAACCAAGCAGCAAGTGAGGTATGTTAACTTATTTTAGTCGCGCACATGATCTAGTAGAGTGGGGTGACGGGAGTGAACTCGACTGACACGTCCAGACTCTACAGAGCTCAGAAAGATGTATCTATGGTATATGAATGTATGGAGAAAGGGTACTTCTTCCAATGCCAAGCAGAGGTCATGGAATCAGGAAAAGTGAACACTAGGAAGCATCAACCTTCCCGACCTCAGCGGTGAAGTGGAAACATTGGACCACAGGACGGCTATGTGGGTTCATCTTGTTTCACAGTGAGCGACCAGCCATGGCTGCTAAGCGGTGGCGATGTGAAATTTCACCGCTATTTCATCCACTGCGGCAAATTTCTTTTCTTAAAGAAGAGGTTCATGTCGAATAACTATAATAACTATAAATAGACTATTTAGGAGTTAATGACGATGAAGAAGAACTTACTGTTGCAAGATAT
Source organism: Parnassius honrathi (assembly GCA_018247895.1). Classification (NCBI taxonomy): domain Eukaryota; kingdom Metazoa; phylum Arthropoda; class Insecta; order Lepidoptera; family Papilionidae; genus Parnassius; species Parnassius honrathi. The sequence continues at coordinate 7,778 of DWHP01005756.1, read as the reverse complement.
TCTTCTTAGTAGTCCTTAAAATTAAACACGTGAAAAAAACAAGTGTACATTTTAAAGTGAACATGGGTAGTTAGTTATATAAATAGTGATATTATATATTTTGTGGTTATACGTGATAAATGATAATGCAGTTGTTTTGTTCATTTATGAGTCCAAGATATTAACTACCCGTGGTCTTTTTAGCATACCATATTAAGTATACCACTTTGTATAAATATTGTACTATGAAACCATTGAATACGTTACAGAAAAATGTTGTATGAATAATGTATTTTATATAACAATACTTTTTTGATCAACAAAATATTCTAGGTTTGATTGTTATACAAATGGATAGAGATTTTTCTGCTTTGTACTAGTTAAGTTGCTCCCTTTTGTTAGTAACCAAAAAAATGAAGTTGCCAACTGTCTTCACACAAATTACTGGCTCATATGCTATTATTATTTGGTTTTGATTACCTACAGCAAAAGTATTCAGTTACAAAATACCTACAAAACTACAGTAGTTAGTAAGTAAACGTCATGTCACAGCTATCATGCTTCTCTTTTTTTCTAATAAGAGATTTTTCTCTTTTTTTTTAATAAGAGAGGTGGCAAACGAGGATGCGGCTCAACACGAGGAGAATTGAAGGTACGCTGCCGGTCTTTTAGAAAGGAGTAAGCGTTTTTCTTAAAGGTCCCTTTAAGTATCCCGGGAAAATCGCCCGTGATTAACGACGTCATAAAAAGGTAGTAACGACGAAGAAAACTCCTAGTAAAACGCACAGTGGCGGTCCGCCAAGCATCCAGATGGTGTGGATGGTGTCGTGAGTTTTGACTGGAATCTCAAACAAATTTGGAATTACAAACAATGAGTCGACAATGTCGGTTTACTTCATTATTCGCTCAATATTTATTTTAATTGAATTTGTGTACCTACAAATATTTTAAGATCCTGAAATTACAATAACGTTTTATAATACATAAAACACATTAAAATTGTAAAGATTATATTAACTGAATCCGCAGGTGGCCATTGTCTACAGCTGAAAATAGGCCCTGAAGATATAGGCTTGATTAATTAGAGCATAAAGCAAGGAACCGAGTTGTCTATAACATTTATCACTGTGTTTCTTAGTTACTGCGAGATCTTAAAATTTTATTGGTCTGGATGGAAAGAACGAGTTTGTAAATATTTCTTTACAAGTATTTTAGTATACCACCACTTACCCTGCACAGTTGATAAGCAAGCAAGCAGTGGATTACATAGGTAAATTTATATATTTGTAATAATGACATGTAAAATTAGGTGGTAGAGCCACGCTGCAGCTATATTAAGGTTGTAGCATGAACGGCTTGGCTCGGCCGGGGAAGGACCACGCTTTCACATAATACCAGCGTAAAATAACGTTTTACTGGAATCGAGGCATTCTATCTTAGTCCACAAGGGTGATAACGCATCTCCATTTCGATTCTTAATCGAGGTATTTAACCTAGATGTCTATGGGCCTCAGAATTCACTCAACATCAGGTGGTCTGTGTGCTCGTTTGTCACCTTATCCTATATAAAAAAATTCAACAATATTCTAACAAAATCTATCATTTCACTGAAAGTTAAATAGTGTCTTTTATTTAACTTATGATCAAAACATATCCTGTCTTCGAGCGGAGGGTCAGTTAAGCCCTTTATCATCGGACGGACACTAATCCTTTGCCTTGCTGCTTAGTGAATTTTGTATTGTTTTCTCGTCTAGTATAACGTTGAGGTTATTTAATATATAAAACGTGACAAGAATTTACGATACAACATTTTCACTATTGTCTTATTTCCTTATACATTTACAGTACACAACTTAGCGGAATTTATATTTATAAAATAGGTGGATTTTTTGTAAAATATAGCGCAATTTTGATAAGGGTTTAGTGCATCTGTTTTTTCTTCACATAGCAACACTGGTACGAAGCTACCAGTCTAGAATCTATCATACCCATCGGTTGTTAGTTTATCAAGCTATACGGCCGACTAATTGCCACTTCAGCTTACTCATCCGTGGCGCAATGTCAGTTACTCTTATTTTGCTAATGTTATCGTCGTTTTCGCAGATCCTATCACTTTGAGCATACTCCCTGCCTATAGCTGGCTAAGCGATTTAAAGCTTCTTCAAACGGTTAGTAGTGAAAGACTGCGTGAACAATCTTGTTTTAAGTAATAACGAAAATATGTGTATACCTTCAAACGCTGCCGTATAGCCGTGTTAGATACGTCGAATTACCTCTTGTCCGAAGTTGGACTTACCTAGTGGTATAATTGTCCTAGGTTGACGTCCTCATGAACAATTTCGTGCGTAGTGTTCCCAATAACTACCGGCATAGGGGTGAAGTGGACTGATACCATATCTGTTCCAATCTAGTGGCTTGAAAACGTCGCCCAATGCACTGGCCACTGTAATGTATCGGGGATGTAATGTTTTCAAGTAGTAAAATTTTTCTTTTTCTTCTCCAGCATATAAAGGTCCATTACGAGTCATGCCCTCTTTATTGTAAAGTGAATTTGCTATAATAGCCAAGCCTGGTGGTTTTGTCGCAATCCATCAAAAATCATGAGTTTTCTTTCTAGTGTTTCCATATTCACTTCTTATAACATCACTCGTGGGATGACATAGCGTAATGAATACTCTACTCTGCCGCGACTCAGCAGTGGTTTAGGAAATAATTGAAAATCAACCAGGAAAACTAAATAACTTTAGGGGTAATGTTTCGCCTAGTTAAATAAACTAGCGGATGTGTCGGTGATTATGAGGAGCATCACTTTCTTAATTTGAGATGTGAGTGATATGACAAACCGTTATGTTAGATATTATGAGAGGAATAATTTCAGTCAGCACCTCCAGAAAAAACTCCTCATATGTTTCGGCTGTATTAGGGTTCTTGTCATATGAATTTGTAATGTTGACCAAGAAATTCGTACCTCATGATTTTTTAATAGAAGTAGAATGACTATTTTACTACATTTGCATAGGTATAAAGCAAATTAGAAAAAATAATTAGTGATTTGAAAAAGTTGCCTAGGTTTTGATATATTAAGAAGACCAGATCGGGAAGGTGTATTCGAGAATACTACGAATTTATGCGTTATATAAGATTTTTGGCTAATGATTGGACTGAACGATTTACGTCAAAAAGCGAAGTATGCGTATAGTGAATCTCAGACTACGTTACGATCTTTCCCCATCCGAATAGAGAACCAAATCCACCCTTTTATACAAATTACTATTACATTTTTATCTAGTGGGCGATTGAACGCACTTCCATATACATACTCATGTGGTCAGCGTGCAGTTGTCATCGGCAGATTGTAAGATTCGTCATTATTTAATGCACTTATTTAATAATAATAACAATGTTAGGTTGTCTCACAAGGTCGTCACTCCATCTAGTGGGGTGTCGCCCAGCACTTCGCCTACAAGTACGAGGCTACCACTCGAGAACCTTTTTTCCCCAGCGATTGTCGGTTCTTCGAGCTATATGGCCGGCCCATTGCCACTTCAGCTTACCAATCCGTTGGGCTATGTTGGTCACTTTGGTTCTACTGCGGATATCCTCATTTCTAAGTTTATCATGAAACCTATCGAACTGCAGAGAGGTGTAAAACAGGGTGACGTTACATTCCCGAAACTCTTCACCGCTGCATTGGAAGCCGTTTTCAAGCTACTGGACTGGAAAGGATACCGTTTTAACATCAGTGGCGAGCACATCACTCACCTTCGATTTGCCGACGATATAGTCTTTATGGCAGAATCGCTGGAGGACCTAAGCACTGTGCTCAATGACTTCAATAGTGCCTCCTAACGGATAGGTCTTAAGATGAATACGGAGGAAACAAAGATCATGTTTAATGTCCATGTCACACCTATGCCTGTAGTTGTTGGGAGCACTAAGCTCGAAGTTGTTGAGGAGTACCTTTACCTGGTACAAATAGTCCGACTAGGTAAGTCCAACTTCGACCGAGAGGTCAATCGACGGATTCAACTCGGCTAGGTAGCGTTCGGGAAATTACGACACATTTTCTCGTCAGGTATACCTCAAAACCTGAAAACTAAATTGTACAACCAGTGCGTGTTGTCAGTGAGGACCTATGGAACTAAGACGCGGTCCTTTACTGCTAGCCGTATGAGGACGCTCAAAGTCGCTCAGCGAGCTATGGAGAGGAAATTATACGTAATAACTTAATCTCAAAGGTATCATTCAAATCAGTTATGAGGCTACAAATATTTTTGTAGTATTATTGAGTTTTCTTGAGGAAAACACACAATCGTATTCATATCTTTATTAAATGAAATGATTTTCAGCCATGCCCCGCATTTTTTTCGCTTTTTTGAGAAAATCACTCTATTACTTTAAGTGAGAGTTACTGAAATAATTTATATTTTTATGGGACACTAAATACAAGTATAGCACTATCGTGCAATAATCTTATGTAAACTTTTAAAAATAAATATAAACCATACACCTGAATCAAAGGTCCTTTTGTGTTTTGGATTCCTTTTAAGTACTAGCTATATACTAGAACAGACACCAAGACTTGCTTTTTGCAAGACGTGTTGGAGTCCACGATCTCTATATATTCAAGACGTTACGATCTCTACATATTCAATTGTGGTATAAAATACATATCAAACGACTACAAATATCATCATCATCATTACAGCCCTTCACAAATCCATTGCTGAACATAGGCCTTCCCTAAGGAATACAACAAAGCACAATCCTGAGCCACCCGCATCCGTCGACTTCTTGTATGTCTTACCGTACTCCATCTAGTGGGTAGACGCCCTACACTTCGCCTAACGGCACGAGGTTGTCACTCGAAAACCTTTCTTCCCCATTGGTAACTGGTTCTTCGAGCTATGCGGCCGGCCTATTGCCACTTCAGTTTACTAATCTGTTGGGCTAAATCGGTCACTCTGGTTCTACTGCGGTTATCCTTATTTCTAAGTTTATCACGCAGATATTTAATTAATCAAACAATTGTATATACATTCCGAGCATAGTCCTCTCCATAGCTCTCTGAGCGACTTTGAGCTTCTTCATAGGGCCAGCAGTGAAGGAAAACGTGTCACATCCTTAGGTCACCACTAGCAATACGCACTGGTTGTACAATCAAGTTTTGAGGTATGGCTGACGAGAAGATATGTAGTAATCTCCCGAACGTTACCCAGCCGAGTTGAATTCCGCGATTGACGAGAGGTCAATAGTCGAAGTTGGACTTACCTAGTCGGACTATTTATCCCAGGCAAACATACTCGTCAACAAGTTCGGGCTTAGAGCTCCCAACAACCACTGACATAGTTGTGACATGGACATTACACATGACTTTTGTTTTGTCCATGTTCGTTGGGAGACACTATCGAGGTCAATGAGCGTAATACTTAAATCCTCCAGCGAATCTGCCATATATCCTCGGCAAATCGAAGGTGAGTGATGTACTCTCCATTGCCGTTAATACCGTATTCTGTTCAATCCAGTAGCTTGAAGACATATTCCAATGCAACGTTGAAGAGTTTCAGGGATATTACGTCAACCTGTCTTACACCTCTCTGCAGTTGGATAGGTTTTGTACTCTGGTTCTGTACTCAGATAGCCATCGCACTGTACAAGCACTTCAGCACTTCGATATACCGACAGTCAACTTAGCACTTCTGAAGGGACTGCAGCACTGCCCAAATTTCGACGGAATCAAAGGCTTTCTTATAGTCCACATACGCAAAACAAAGTGGCAGATTGTACTCTTCGTACTTCTGTACAATTTTTCGAAGGGTATGTATGTGGTCTATGTTGCTAAAGCCTTTTCGGAAACTGGCTTGTTCGTGAGGCTGAAATTCGTCGAGTCTGCGTGCGAGAGCGTTGTCGCCTTTCTTGAAGAACAAGACCACTGTACTTTTGCTCCACGTCTCCGGAGTAGTTCCACCGTAGCCGACGGAATTAAAGAGCTTCTGAAGGACTTTAAATATCGGTTTTTGACCCGCTTTCAGAAGTTCCGCTGTAATTCCATCCTCGTCCGGTGAATTTCCGTTTTTATGGTGCTGGAGAGCTATTCTAATCTCATTTAGATTGATGTCGGGGATATTTGACTTGCTCTCTGATAGTTACTCACACTTGCATATGACTCCAACGATAGTGTGTACAGCTGCCCGATGCCCATAGAACTTCTCAATTTTACTTAAAATCCCAGGTGTCCCAGAAACGATGCTGCCACATTGACTCTGATCTGGCAGACAGATCTCTGGGAAAGATTTTGGAGCCCTGACTCCGCTCGATCGTTTCTTCAATAAGAGCTGTATTGCAGTTGCGTAATGTTAGGATGGCTTGCGTTGGGTCCGTTTTTTTATGGGATAGGGTGACAAACGAGCACACAGTACACCTGATGGTAAGTGGTTGCTGTGGCCCATAGTCATCTACATCTATCTTCAATTACGAATCAAAACGCAGATGCGTTGTCACCCGTGAGGACTAAGATGGAATGCCTCGTTTCCAGTAAAATGGGTCTCCGGTTCTCTACACTCACCATACGAAATACAGCAGCATTAAGCTACTATTTCACGCTGGTATTCTGTGGGAGCGTGGTCCCTCCCCTATACTTCTAATATAACTGCAGCATGGCTCTACCACCTGTCTGTTTGAAAAACACACCTTTTACTGCTGCAAAACTAATTTAATTTAATTACACTTCGCAGTATCTAAACTATAAAAAACTTGTGTACCGAACAAAGGTTAGAGTTTTACTGCCTTAATTATATGAAACATTACTTTTACATGTCGCTTACATAACGCTTACAACAGCAATTACTACCTTGTACATCGGTTCGTAACATCTCCCCCCTTAAGACGGGAGCTTATCCCTGGTACAACATTTTGGTCAGGGGTACAAGGTATATCCCTGACCAAAATGTTGCGAAAGTTTCAGACTATATTCTCATTAGTTATGAAAAATAAACTACATCTAAAAGAACATTATTAATGTTCGATATCTTATCATCCCGTTCCACGTTCTAATTTATTTTTATGTGCTATAAATACATTTAAAATCAACTTTTAAAAAATTTATAAAATTCTTGATTATATGCATCTGTCGCTAAACGCTACGCTCTAATCATCTGAGGATTGACTGACTGAGGAGGAGAATATTTTTTTTAAGTTCGTTTTTCTTTTTTTTAATTGAAATAATTCCAAAAATTGTGTAAATTCTGTGATAAAGAGGCGTACGCAGAGTACGGGTGGCATTACGCTGTAGGTATGCATTCGTACGAGGTAGCTGTGTCGCTCGCCGTCGTCGTCGACGTTCCGTGTTTCGCCGCAATCCATAATGTTATTTGAATACTCATACCTACCAACCGGTGCGCTTACGCACTTTTTTTACCACAAAAAGACGCTACGATTGTGTTATTGTGAAAATATACCTAATTTTGTGGATTGATTAGTGTAAATGCCTAAATACAGGAAGAATAAACGTCAACGACGTCAAAATACTCTAAAGATGAATGTAATTCTGTAAGTAATTTGATGTATTATGCAAAGTTCACTTACTTTTATTTCGTTAAATTCCTTATCTTTTTATTTTAGGAGGAGAAGAAAAATACCTGAATGTGAATTTGACGACAAAAATAATTACTCAAATTTACCAATAATTGAAAATGATAATGGGTAAGTCGGGCGCACTTTTGAGTCTATAGAGTTATGAAATTATGAACAGAATTTATGAAATTTGATGTGATATTTTTTGTGGTTACCATATTATAAAT
>DWHP01005755.1:0-11750 GCA_018247895.1 Parnassius honrathi | reverse complement strand
GTATAACTTTAACATAACTTAAGTCTAAGAGTTTTTCTTGGTTTAACTAATAAAAAGATACTAGAAAAGGTCATCAAGGCTAAGGCTAATTAGATTTTAATTAATAGGACATATAAAAGCGAAGTAGCTCATTGTAGATGTAAATAATTAATAGAACTTCATAAGACAAATTAAGAAAGAAGTTACATCAAAGAATTGGTCAGTGAATATTAAATAATTAAAATCAACAGAACAGAAAAAAAATCCGCGAATTTGAACGAGATTGAGAAGTTCGTAGGGCAACACGTCACCGTTGGAGCCACACGCAAATGTGAATAAGAATCTATGGGCAAGTGTTATCCGTCACAGTTCTAATGATATCCCGGACGTACGTCTACGCAATCACTCTCACCTTAAAAACGACAAGGCCACGGGCGATGATAAAATTACCGCTGAGCTTCTAAAAGCTGATGGAAAACCTGTACTTCATGTTCTTCAGCGGTTCTTTTATCCTACACGTTGGGACTAATCCGCAGGCGTGGAGCAGAAGTGCAGTGGTTATGTTCTTCGAGAAAACGATAATGCTCTCTTGAAGAACTACAGACAGACTTACCTAATAACCCGAGTCTACGTGCTGTTTTCGAGAGTCATTTCAAATCGTCTCGTATGCAGACTCGAAGACTTCCAGCCTCACGAACAAGCCGCAGCTCGAAAAGGCTTTAGTACCATAGACCACACACTTACCTATCGGCAAATCATGGAGAAGACGGAGGAGCACAATTTGCCACTTTGCCTTGCCTATGTGTACTATGAGAAAGCCTTTGATTCCGTTGAAATTTATACAGCGGTGCTACAGTACCTTCAGCGATGTCAAGTTGACTGCCGGTATACCGAAGTGTTGAAGAACAGTAGATCAATGAGGGCTATCGGAGTACAGAACCAGAGTAATAAAACCATCCAACTGCAGAGAGGTTCAATTTGGGGTAACGTTCTATCCTAGAAACTAATCTCCGCTGCATTGGAAGATGATTTCAAGCTACTGAATTGTAAAAGATACGGTATTATCATTAATGGCGAGTACATCGCTCCTAAGCGCCTAATCGCTGGAGGACTTTAGTACTGTTCTCAATGACCTCAATATTGTCTGAAGATAGGATAGATATATAGATAAGTCTTAAGATGAACATGGACGTGACAAAGGTCATGTGTAACGTCCATGTCAAACCTGCTCTGAAGTTATTGGGAGTACTACGCTTGAAGTTGTTGAATAGGTGACTCCAACTTTGACCCAGACGTCAATCGACAGATTCAACTCGGCTAAGCAGCGTTCGAAAGGATATATATTATCGTTAGGTATACCCAAAAACATGAAAAGAACATTGTACAATCTGTGCCGTCTGAGAAAGCTCAAGGTAGCTTAGCGAGCTATGAAGAGGACTATGCTTGGAGTTTCTCTGCGTAAGAAACTTAGAACTTAGGATATCTGCAATAGAATAGTAGTAACTTACATAGCTCAACGAATTTTTAAGCTGAAGTGGCAATGGGCTGGCCATATAGCTCGAAGAACCGAAAACTGATGGCGAAAAATTTCCTCGAGTAGCAATCTCATATCGGTAAGCGAAATGTACGGTGACCCCCCCCCACCTTCCCTACTAGATGAAGTAACGATCTGGTAAGACACGCAGTGAGTTGATGGATACAGGTAGCTCAGGGTTGCGATTTTTGGTATAACTTGGGGAAGGCCTTTTTTTGGCAGTGCACTTGTGAAGAGCTTTAATGATGATGATGATAATTAGCACCTAACGTCGGTGCTAGTGTATTGAATCAATAAAATCGTTCAGACTTCAGAACATCTTTACTTTTACGGTGTGTTTGACTTTTTAGTTGTGTTTTACTTTATAAAAAAATTAATTTTATTTACCGCTTTGAGGTGAGTGCTAATGTATATTATAACTTCAAATTCAGAAATACAATGCCGTCTAAATAGTTTCAATACAATTTTAACCACTAGTTTTTCATCCTAAGAAATGAAGGAGGAGGTCTGAGGTCTGTAAGCGGTGGTAATTTTCTAAAAATCAAATATCTTCCTTATGAGGAAATCTTTTAGGAGGTTCTTATTAACCGGGGAATTTTAAGAGGCTGTAACTAACAACGAACACGTCTCTCATAGCAGATAGGATTACCGATATTTTGTAAAACTTTGTTTTTCGTTACCAATTATTTACACTGTGATTTTTAAGATACTTAGTTACAATTTCAATCTTCCTCTTCACCAACCTATAAATTGGCTGCATCTGGATTTGGACGTGTCCGCTAATAGAGGGGCTTATCAATCTTTCCTACGATTATAAAAATAGAAACTTCCTAAACTCGGGGCGTCTTAGAGTAAAGGTTACCGAGAGCTATGTATGGAATAATGTTCTGTATGATAACGGAACGAACGATCGAAGTATTATAGAGGTTCACTATGTTTAACTGAGCATGTAATAGCGTTATGGCAGGTGTCAGTTGTAAATTAGTTCATTCACGTGAAATAGAAATTATATGAATAAGTATTGATATTGATTTGGTATTAAAACACTGTCACAGCTGTTCCATTTTAAAGTGATAGAATTTTTACAAATGTAACGGGTGGTATATGACGTAAGAGTATTTTAGATCCTATTTGTACCGTGTTGTTGTAAGTTGTTGTATTAATAGTTAATATATATACACCTCGATTACATTCAATAAAAACTAACTTTGTTTATTTTTTCCAATTTCATATTCAGCCGGATACCATAATATTATTTGACGAATTTCTTTTAAACGTTGATTAAAAATCAGCTCTTCAGAAGAAAGAAATAGTTATCAATAACTCAGTTTTGTTTTAACTTGTACTGACAGCTTAAGACAATCCATTAGCCATTTATAACCTGACATTAAATCCTTCTACAGATGGTGCTATACCATCTCGTATATGTCAAATGTGTAATACCCAGACTGGCGCTGTGTAGCATCGTCAAATGTGTACAACATTCAAACCAAGTTTGAATATCATCTTGACAATCGTAATAATTACAAACTTCTTATATTATGTTAGTCAACGTCCTGAATTAGTGTAGGGTGTTAAAAAAGTTATTAAGACAAGAAGAATAATAGCTTGCCTATTATGTGGGTCACTTTGCTGGGCACAGGCTGCCTCAAATTTATAAAAGTTTTATAAACCAAGCAAGATTCTGCCGCGTTGCCTTAATGCGTATTGGTTGGTTTTATATAATTTCCTTCAAATCGTTTAAAATTTCCAAACATGAAGAACTATTCAAAATGTTTCCTTTGCTTTAAAGCATACTTAATAGTTTCAACAGATTTATCTCACGTATTTATAAAATTACAGACAGCCTGATATTTCCTAAGCTACAACATCTCACTGTAATTTTATTTGTATTAATATAAAGTAGTGGTCACTTGAAAAAACTAAGTGGTTAAAATTCCATCGTAATTCACTGAGCTTATTTTTTTATTTTAAGTACATATATATATTTTACGTTATATTATAATTTTAACTGCACTTAAAATATTAAACACAAGTATCTAATGTGCGAAATATACAATGAACGCTTTGCCTTGACTTCGAAGACAGCTTATTCAGTCTGTTAATAATTACATGTTTGTTTGAAACATTTTAATATTCTTTGGCAACAATCTATACGCTGTGTGAATGACATACTCCTTGCTCTGTGTGACTGTTTTTTCACGGACTATTACGCGTTTTACATGTATATAAAGTATGGTTTGGAATTGGCGCTACGTAAATAAACAAACGACAGATTAGTCAGTATTTGTAATTGATTAAATGAAGGTAAACATGGTTTCTTTTTATAGGATAGGGTGACAAACGAGCACATAGTCCACCTGATGGTAAGTGGTTGGTGTGGCCCATAGACATCTACATCTATCCTCGATTACGAATCAAAATGCAGATCAGAATGCGTTGTAACCCGTGAGGACTAAGATAGAATGACTCGTTTCCATTAAAAGGGTCTAAGGTTTCCAGTAAAATTAAAATTGAGTACGAATACTGCAAACATGACCGAGTTCTAGATGATGTTGTTGATTTTATTATTAATGTACAGGACGATTCAGATAACTCTTATGATGACTGCTTCGAAAGTGAAGAATCAAGTTCCAGTGATATTGATATGAACATAAGTGATTGATTTATAATTTTGATAAATCTCGCATATAATAAATACTACATAAGTTTATTACCTAATATTTTATTATGTTACCTACACGTAGTCTTGTTTCCTATAATTTTGTAGTCATCAATTAATTTTCAAATAAAAAATAACGACCTGTTCACCGTTAACCACAGAACTGTCCAGTGTACATTTCGCCTCTTGTGTATCACGCTACTAGCGTCAGCCGCCCCCTGTACCGCACAGGCGAGGACTCAATTAAGCGGTTTGCCTGTAGTGTAATATGATTACCACTTTACTCACACACTGTTCGAATTGCAGACACAATAGTAAGATAATAGCAATGACCCATATGTGAGTCACGGGACAGGGAAAGGGTTAATGTATGTACTTACCAGGCGAGTATTCCTCATTAGGATTTTGTAGTCCCAGCAGTTTATTGAAAACTTCTTTTACAACCACAGGATTCAGTTTAATCAATTTCGGCAAGGCAGCCAGAATCTGTGAAAAGTTAAAGAAATATATGTATATATATATAAAAAAAAATAGCCGAAAATATAAACGAACTATGGTAGCTCAGGGACTAAAGAGACCGTCGTAAGTTGGGTTCGATCTTTGGTACCAATTAAATAGCTAATTGCAATTTCAAGTGCCAAAGCAAATTTATGTTTTAAAAGTAATATTAGAAAAACGTTGATGTTTGATCATCTATTTAAAAGTATCGACGTACGATAAATATCGAAAGGAAAATATCGACCTCCGAAAATATCGATGTTTTAGGTGTCAAAACAAACAATCTAAGATTATTTTATTAAATGTATTGATTACGCTAACTTAGCTCAAAACATAAATAAATCGATGTTTTCTCACTAAACATCAATGTTTATCTATGGTTGCGCCAAAACGCATATTATAGACTATATTAGCTTGCATCCTATCCCGTCTATCCCGTCACTCCATCTCCTTTCCGGCACGGGCACATCAATAGTAGACCAGATAAGTCGCGTCATTTTGGGCGACCAACAAGACGCGCTTGGCCGAAAAGTGAAAGGTCGAAAACACGCTACCGGCCGGCCAGTTGTTCTCGACGTGCCGTCGCCGAGTCAAGTAGTCGGAGACCACAGCTAGAAGTGATTGCACCTCTGTAGCAGTCGCGCCACAGAAGCACCGCTAATAGTGACCTTATCGTAGTGCAACTTATCGTCGCGCCCCACCGCAGCTACAACGTAGCACCATCAACCTCAGGCCTATAATAAAAGGCCACCAGAAGATCAATGCCCAAGTAAGTGCCTTTCCCCTTTTCCTAGCGTGAGCTGTTCTCATTTGTGCCACTCCTTCCCTATAACAGCTCACGCTCATACCCTTGACGGTTAATATAGTAGATTAGGCCCTAGCAAGTGCATTGTCCAAAAGCCGGCCATGTGCCACTTCCGCCATCTTGCATTGGTTATAGAGAACCACGCATACAGTCCACATAGTAAAATCTCGCATAATAAATTTTGGCCCGACCCGGGAATCGAGCCCGAGACTTTATAGCTCCACCATTTTCTAGTTCTTCGAACCGGATTAGAATCGGAGCAATTTTTCCCACCATTTTCTGGTACCATCCGGGCCGGATTTAAAATTAGCACTCTAACGCTCAACCAATCTACCATCGATAAATACCATCCCTACGGTAGAGCCAGCAAGGGACGCCCTAGACGGAATTTTATCGACCAAATTGGCGATATATTGAAGATTAGCCAAATTAAGAGTTCTCTTAGCCTCCGAGAATGAATGCAGGCATACGGATGTAAAGTAGGCGAGAGAGATGTGTCAAGATCGTACCGAATGGATGTCCGTAGTCTCTGCCTACCCCTCTAGGTGACGGGCGTGAGTGTTTATGTACGTATGATTTACTACACGCTCAGCAGTGAAGGAAAACATCGCGAGGAAACCTGCACGTTGAGGAATATATTTCGAGGACGTAAAGTCGACACCAAAACGCACTGGAGCAGCACGACTTACTAACCGCTCTATAACACTTTTAGGAATGGCCTGTGCCCATCAGTGGAACTTTTTCTTTTATACATACTGAGCTGAGGCTCAAAAAACTATCAGCCATTATCGGCGAACTTCTGCTTTGTAGAGCGTTGTCCCTACCGTTGATACTCGTATGAAGTTTTGTCGTTGATTTGTCAGTCGTTTTTCACAAGTTGTTTAAGGTCTCTTTTTATGTGACAACCTGTCTTAACCATAGACAACGGTCTTTATAATATTGCGCTTATACATAAGATGAAAGACTGGCAGGATAGTGAGCGAAGAGTCGACCACATAGCTAGTGAGTGTTACCATTCTGTAGAATTTAAATTTGGTATTCCCGAATGGATATTCTCAGCTATTTGGTCGCTTTATTATTTTTTTTATAGAATAAGGGTGACAAACCAGCATACAGTCTGCCTGATAAGTGGATATTGTGGCCGAAAGAAGTCTAAATATATCCTCAATTAAGAATCAAAATACAGATACATTGTCACTGTCAAGGACTAAGATGGAGTCTCATTTCCAGTAACATGAGTCTCTGGTTCTCTACCATTCATCATACGTAATAAACAGCATAAAGCTGCTATTTTACGCTGGTATTCTGTGAGAGCGTGATCCTACCCCTTTCGAGCCGACCTAAAAGCCGTGCTAAAAGCATAATATAGCTATATTGCAGCATGGCTCTATCACGTAAAGATTATTTTTTACAGTAATTGCGTATTAAAGATATTACAATTTTCACTTATACTCACCTCTTTCTTACTAAGTCCGTTGAGGACCGGAATAAGGAAGCGCACATCGGAAACGCGCGTAGCGTACAACTCCCGAACACGAGACACCAGCTCGTGGCTAGGAGGCGCTGTTAGAAAATAACATTATTTATATATTAATACGTGAAGAGAAAACTTTGTACCCATTTGAGCATCTTGTGCGTATGAAGGAGTGTGAGATTGACATAGTTAAAGTTTATATGGAGAAGTAGTGTAGAAAGCTAAAACTTATATCATGTTATAAATACATGAAATTAATATATGTTCATATTGCCAAGTCAAACACAAAATTATTGCTTGGACACATTTTCATTGTTGACGTTCATACTGCTAACGTCTCAAAATTTTAGAATAGTAATATTTACTCTAAGGCCAATGTCAAACACTTAATAGCCTGTGGTCAAACAGTCCACAGAGTAGATATTGTCGCCAATTTTTTTTATGTTGTTACTGGCAGATTGACTGAATGAGCTGTGAATTTAGTGTGATTTCAAATGTTCCTTTTTCAATAGTCTGTGGAATCTGTCTGCATGTCAAGGTAAAAAAGCGTTTATTTTATATTTTGTAAATTAGATATCTGTTTTTGTATGCTATTGTGCAGTAGATTGTTAAATACAGCTTGCCTAACACACAAACCCAAAAATGTAATGAATAACGGTCGAATTTCGGCAACTAGGCGACCACTGGTAAATATTAATCTGTGTGGAGATTCATACATTTAGTTAGCAATTGCTGTTTTTTACGTACCATAAATAAAATGACAACATCAATAAGGTCTTAGTCAATTAAAAACGCATTATTAAGGATTACTCAAAAACTACTGAACAGATCTTGATCAAATTTATATGGGATCACCAGCTTTCAAATAAAAAAGAACCATCAAAATCGTTTCACCTAGAAAAATATAATAATAAATAAAACAGTCGAATTGAGAACCTCCTCCTCGTCGTATGTCTGTTGAAAATTGTACGTTTTACACATTTTATTAACTGGACAGAGGCCATTTAAATAAAACTAAGTTTTATGGATTTTATCGCGTACATTAACTTATTTGAAATTCCCCACCTTGCGAGTATTTTACAGCACCCATGGTCACGTGGGGGATTGAGGTGACAGAGGCCATTGACCATTATCATCAGGAACGTTCTCGTGCAACGTGATGCAATACGCAACTGGCCGTCGTAACCATAGAATACTATAATACATAATGTACAATAGAACGGGGGAGTGGGCGGAGCCCGTGTAGCCACTAAAATGCTACAAAACGTCAATTCACACGTCTAATGTCAACACGAGATGTGTTTTGACGTTAAAATCGTTTCCAAATTTCGGATGCAAATTATTTAGAAAATGCCAAAATGCACGCTATTTACAAATAAATATGTATTAAAATCAGTTTGTCAACACAGCGAATTGGTTTGTAGTAGTGATTAACTGATTATACGGCGTAATTGCTTGTATGTGTGCTCCCGGCGACGTCTTACCTCATACAAACTATGGTTGACAGCCATTTTATTGTGTATTATAGTATTCTACGGTCGTAACAATACAATGCATTGATAGTAAGCGGATGCTGATACCTAGACACCACCATTTTTCCTTAACTAATAATCAAAATACAGATGCATCGTCGCTTTTAAGGACTAAGTTTGAAGGTCTTGTTATTTGGAAAAAGGGTACTCTAGTTCCCGTCAGTTACTGTACTTGCTTAATATACTGTAGCACAACTCAACCAACATTAATGTTTTAGTATAACAAAGACAGTACCCACCTTTCTCGGTAAGTATATGAACTAGACGCGTCAACAAGGTCTCGGCTCCTCTCGGACACTCATCAAGCAGTGCTTGGAAGGAGGGACGTAAAGCTCCCGGGGGAGCTTCGCCTTCATCACCGGAGGGAATCGGGGCCGCGGCCGCGGCTCTAAGAGGACCTTCGGCACAGCGAAGTACGCAGCGCTTAGCTTCCGCACCGGAGCACCCGTACACGCGGGCTACTTCCACTATTAGCTCTGCAGACAAATTTTTATACTATATTAGATTGACCAGCTAGAAAACAGTCGGCCTGATGGTGTCTACTTAAGACTATGGGCGTCGCCAATACAAAATATAAATCTGAAATTTGAATCTTAGAATACTTCACTTTTTTATGTAAATCTACCCTCTGAATATCACTAACTACGCTAACCGGTTTAATTATTTATTTAACAATAAAAAAATGAAACGCTTAAAGAGAAAGAGTAACTTTCTCTTTTCACTAAATATCATTAGAAAGAGATATGTAGTTAATGGTTAATTTAAGTGATCAACGATTATAAGTAAGGCTGACTGTATCTGCCTTTTAAGTGATTTTTTGTAATTGGGCGCGCCAGTAACGTGAGTTTCTTCGATAAAGATTTCGTGGACTGTACTTTGGTACATACAACAATCGGCACGAAGAAAGTGAACTTTATTATGTGGTTAAATTGTTAAATGGTAAACTATATTTATATAACAAATTTAATAGTGCTTATTGCAAAAAAACGCGCACACACACGCGCGAGCTCTCACTTGCACACACCCACATTTTCTGTCCGTGATGATGGCCCGATCCCAGTAGAGCCTGGCGCGGTCATTTTCGAGCACGGCTTGCGGCAAGTACTTGTAATACGGCAATTTTCGATCCACGAGACCGTATTTCAGAGCGAGCTCCTGGTTTAGAGAATCCTGGCTACTAGGTTGTGTCTGTGCAAGTACTCAGAGTTAGAAAGCGCCGAACAACCGAAGATGACATGCTTAAGCGACTCACCGGGATGGCGACAAGCTCGACAGACGTCGACGGTGCCATCCTTTAGGATATATCTCCGATAGTTGTTGGTCTTAATAACCTGATCTTGTATTGCACAGGCAAAACCCTCGGTTTCCCCGAAGAGGTCACCGAAACGTAGCCAGTTGAGGGAGACGACTGTATCTACGAATGGCTCATGTAGAGCCCTGTAGTATCTCTCGTGGAGTTCCTTCTCTTTTCATACGGTCTACCGGTCAGAAATGCTTTGTACTGCTGGGTCCTTCCACTGCGCGTTGGTTTAGGATAGAGGGGTAAGCCTTTTATCACTAGAAATGACGTCATTATAGAATGGATCATCCGATCTCGCCAGGAAAAAATGACGGAGGCTGCACTCGTCGCGATTATGCATAGTGAGCACGCTCAGAAAGCCACGCCCATCATGCTTTCACGGCAAATACAGCCTTATTACTGACGATCTCAGATGATGCATCCTATGGGACGTCATGGTAATGCGGACTTTTCTATCTAGGGCGTTAAGTCTGAGTCCACCTGAGTATACCAAGGTACGCATGATGACAGGCATGACCCAGCCATTATATGCGTGTGTCTTATTCACACCGGACAAAAGGCTGTTAAGCACTTTGGACAAGCGTTCATAAAACACGTCGCTAACTGAATGTTTCATACAAACCTTATCGATACCGACGTTCTGTGATGTAACCAGGTATCGGTATGATTTATCCTTGGAAATGGTCCTTAAGTTGACGGACATAGATAAGTCTATACCCTCAGAGTTAGCAATCGTTCCCTGCTCCACATCGGATTCGGATCGCACACTTATCCGTCCCCAGCTGTATTCCAATAGAATTGCTAAATTCATAAGTGATGTGTAGCAATTCCACAAGATGGGAGCGACTGGAGGCGAATAACTTGAGGTCATTTACCGAGAGACCTCTCGGTAAATCGCCGAATTCTTCCTCCTCCAAGCAGCGATTTTTTGCTTTCGGTCATCTATTCGCTCCGTTATTTTCTGCGTGATATCCGGCTCGGACAAACTTATATTTGTCACAGCAAACGCCATTCTAACGGTGCGCACAACCCTCGGCCTATTATTACCTGACCTGAAGCTTGTCAGTCTGCCGATAATGGCACTTGCCTTTGCGATACGATCCTCGATTCTTTTTCTCCAGGCTGGGATGGCGCTACTTTATCTAGTATCACGTCCAGCCAAGGGAAGTTTGGCGCCAATAATACGACAAACTGCCACTGAGGGGCCAAAAAGAATTGAGTCCTTCTCGCAAAGCTCCCGGCTGGCTTCCAAATAGGTTATTAGCATTGGGTTAAGAGCCCTCACGACAGCCCGATTTCTTATGCGTAAGCGGGGAAGTCGCGGTCGATTTTCGTGAGGCATGCTGCGCACTACCAAAATCGCCTCTTCCAATATGCTCCTAATTTGCTCTAGTCCGTGGTAGACTATTTCATCCTCGTCCTAGTCAACTACAACTGGAAGATCCATGGCGGCTTCCAGGTGTGGACGCTGGTCTATCGCGTATAATTTTCGAACGCATGATGTGCCGAACTCAGTCTGCCAGGTTTTGTTTCGTGATGGGAATAAAAAGCTCCAGCTCAGCAAAAAAGCAATGCATCCGAGCCCTATACGCTATCTCCACAATTTCTTTCCCTTTTACCCTACAGTACGCCCGCAACGCGTTTTCGTTCATAGCTTTTGTCCAACGCATGCGACGAGCTTCACCAGCGACGGGTGCCGCTTTCTGAGTCCGAAAAAAACCTAGCCGACATCAAGCCTTCTGGTGAGGATGATGGATGCGGGGGGCTTGCAGCTCCTCGCGCTCGGCTGGCGGTCCGCATGCTGCCGCGTCTAGCGCCAGCTCCAGATGCGCCCGGGACCCCCAGGCATTGGCCCTTTGCGCGTTCCTCCTTATTATTATTTTTAGGGTATATATATTTTTTTCCTCATCTGGTTGGGTTCAATGAATATATAATTATAAATTAAAATAAAAAGATAAATATACAT
>DWHP01005754.1:0-11750 GCA_018247895.1 Parnassius honrathi | reverse complement strand
TTAGCATCAGGTGAGCCGTATGCTCGTTTGCCCCCCCCCCCCTCCTATAAAAAAACAAGGACTCGATTCAATAACGATTAACAAATACACCCTGAGAAGAAGATCCTGGAGCTGGAAGTAAAGATAAACGCTCACCTTTATTTTTGGATATTATAGGATTAACTGAGGTGTAGAAAGAGAGGTGGTTAAGATAATCCTTGAATCCCGCAACTTGTTCTATCACAGGGAGAGCGAACATCTGTTCATAAAAGATGTCAGATCCATCGTGCCAAGTTCTCCGTTAACAACGTTGTGAAGATTGGGCGTGCATCGATAAGATCGATAAATCTTATCGATAATAACGAAATAAGACTAACAATCAAATGAACTTCTTAACATTCCTGCATAACTTATCATCATAATTATTACACGGTTTAATTTAATAACAAGAACTTAAAGCTTGAGATAAGTAAAATTGACACTTAATATTTTAGCTTCGTAGGTAACTTTTGATGAGAAAAAAAACCATATGTCCTAAACTATAAAGCTAATGTATAAATTTAAATAGAAAACAATAGTATCAATGTTTGTTACCTAACCTTGCTTTTTTATGTTATTTTTTTTTTGTAAATTATCAGTTTTATTTCATAGTAAAAAATAACGCGTATAAGATATGTTTTATAATTATTTTCGAAAAATGATGCTCTAGGTATCTAGGTAGATCTTACCTGAATAGATTTTTAACAGTTTTGAATTCGAAAACGTAGTCATGTTTCTGCTCGATGAAATTCCTTAATAGTTTTTGATACATTAAAATTTAACATACTATACAATGTCTTTAAAATAGATGGCTTATGTATTTTCAATAAATAAATTAAAAATTAAACACGAAAATTAATGTCCTCACTTGCGTACATTAAGTACACGTAGCCAAGTTATTTTTTTGGATCTAACGCACTTTGGAAAATCTAATAACAAGCATAGCAGCGAAGTCTTTTACTGCTTACGTTAAAAAGCTGTGTCATTGACCTCTGTTTCTAACAACTTTTTGCTGTCGCTGAGAGACTGATGGGAGACAATTTTGTAGACAATGCTGCCAGTTGTTCATTATCTACGGAATACATGGATTTGATAATACTGGATATAATTCTAAAGTGGAAACGTTAACTGCAGGTATATTGCAAATGTAATTTCTTAACCATAAATATATTTGAAAGTAAAAGTATTGCTCAAAAGTAATTTAAAAAAGAAAGTTAAGCAATTGTAATTATTATAATCTTGGGGTATTTATATAGTTTTCTCAACTGTTTTGGTTATATAAATAGACAAATAAAAACGATAAGTATACATAAATATAAATTAACATAGTAAAATGTACAAATAAAAATAAAACCATAAATAAATATAAATATTACCAGAAGGAAGCCCTCAGCAGCGGAGGCGTTCTTCGGCGAGGGTTAGGGAGAAAGGAAAACATATCGGCGGACAATGCAGGCGGTATCGAGGAGCACCGCCTTCTGCATTAGACCCCAGTCGCCTCAGATGAGCCCGGAGGCTAACCGGGATTAGCTCGTTCGCAGAAACGACTACAGAAATAATTTCGTTCGGCAGACTACCCCGCATATCGGTCACCTCGTGCACCACGTCCAGATTTTTTATAACACACGACACACAGTCCGCTTGATGTGTAAGTGGGAGCTGTGGCCTATAGACATCTACATCTATCCTCGAATACGAATCAAAATGCAGATACGTTGTCACCCGTAAGGACTAAGATGAAATGCCTCGTTTCCGGTAAAAAGGGTCTCCGGTCCTCTACACTCACCATACGAAACACAGCAGCATTAAGCTACTGTTTTACGCTGGTATTCTGTGAGAGCATGGTCGTTCCCCGGTCGAGCCGACCCATTCGTGCTACAACTATACTACTAATATAACTACCCCATGACTCAACCAAGTATGAATTTGGCTTTAACGAGATTCTCATCATACGGAATGGTAATGTTGACCAAAAATATCCTTGACTGTGCCCGGTCCGGCAGCTCAATGCGAGACTTATTCACAATAATAGTCCTGTCTGTGATGATGGCTCGGTCCCTGTTGAGCCTGGTGCAGTCATTTTCTAACACGGTTTCCAGCAATTACATATAATAAGGCAGACCGTGTTTCAGAGCGAGCTTCTGATGAAGAATCTTGGGTATTAGATTGTATCAATACAAGTGCTCAGAGTTAGGAAGAGCCGACCAACCGGAGATGACATGCGTTAGTGACTCACCGTGATGACGACAAGCTTTACAGATGTTGACGGCGCTATCCTTTAAGTTGTGTCTCCAATTATTGTATGTCTTAATAATCTGGTCATAAATTGCACAGACAAAACCCTTGGTTTCCCCAAAGTGGCCGCCGAACAGTAGCCAGTGAAGGGAGACGACCATATCTACGAAAGGGTCATGCAGAACCTTGTAGAACCTCCCATGGAGCTCCTTCTCCTTCCATATAGTCTCCCGGTTGGAAATGCTTTGTACCACCTGTTATTGCCATTGCTCGTTAACTAAGGATAGAAGGGTAACTTTACCAAGTCTACCAAGTCTACCAAGAACCCTTTATCGCCTTCATAACCCTTTATCACAAGAAATGACGTAGAATGCATCATCCGATCTCGTCAGGAAGTAATTACGGAGGCTGCACATGTGGCGATTATGCATGGTGAGTGTGCTTAAAAAGCCACTTCAACCACGCTTGGATAGTGCATCCAATGGTACGTCATAGTAGTGCGGACTTTTCTATCCAGGGCATTAAGTTCGGATTGAGTCCACCTAAGTATGCTAATAATATTAATTATTATTATTAATTTACGTAGTAAATGTTGAGAAGAATAACAGTGTAAATACTTGCTATTGATGGACATAACTTTCCCTCATGTCTGAGTTTTTCTGTAGGTGTTAGAGTAGGAATGGGTCCGGCCGCCTTAAAAAAAATGTTGTACATGTTAGCGGATTTCACATGTTCTCAAAATATTTTCGATTAATTTCCCATACATGCAGATTTTCTTACAATCTTTTCCTTCATCGGCAAAAACTAGCTCTTAGGGCGTCGCTGTAGTACTTTTTGACCATTTAAAATTTTAAACATACTGATATTATGCAGTTATTGCGCAAAATCAAAATCATTTAAAAAATCATTAGTACATGTTGAGAAAACATTTCATTAATATGTATTAATTTTTGTCTAAAGAAAAATAAACAAACAAGTCCGCTTCCATCCCTGGGAATGTCCGCTGAGATATCTTCGATGTAAAAAGTATGTTTTTTTGTTTTAAAATTCTACATTTAGGTTCTTTATACTTAAAGTAATAGATTAACACGGAGAAGTTTCAGATTTCTTTATTCAGTATTTCGTCTAGAAGCACTTTTAGTAATTAAATCCTCTGCTAGCGTTTCATCTCGTGGTCTAGCTTCTACGTCGTTTATCTTTTACGTACAAATCTGGAAACAGTTGTATCAGCTTAAGAAGTTTTTAATGCCGGAATAACTCGTTTTTGTAGCCGTATTGTTTACATTTTGATTTTCTTAATTATAAATTCTGAAAGTAGTAAGTGACAATTTCGGTGCAAGTTATTTCATGCGATTTAAAACACATTCATGACATTGAAATAATACTAGTTTTTACGGATTTTATCGCGTATATTTAACTTTTTAAATACCCGACGTTTCGAGAGCTTTACAGCACCCATGGTCACGGGGGGGACATGAGTCCCCCCGTCCCATCGTAAAAACTAGTATTATTTCAATGTGTAGTGTTCGCGTAAATATAAGAAATCATTAGGCGTGTTGACAACCGCAGCTTTTTATTATATTGAGTTTTTACCAGGAATATGTTTCAGCACATCTCCTGTTTCAGTTTCCCCTATCGCCTCTTACAACACCCATAGGGCGATATGGGCTAGTGGATATTCTTACACCACCACCACACGTTTAAAATACTAATTACTACTAACCTGCAAAATAACACTAGGACTCGGCCCCGGGTGTCCTTCCAAATCTGGCTGATAATCGAAGTCGAACTCCTTGCCATTTTGCACCCTCCCCTCTTGGTAATAAGGTTTGAATTCTTTGTTGTTGTGCCACTGTTCGATCTTCTCTTTATAAATATCTATAGTGTCGAAGCCTACGTTCACAACTTTTTCGTTTACGTAATTCGGAGAGTCGATATCGACGTCTTTCATAGAGAAGCAGTTCAATCTCTTAATATCCTCTTCAGGTAGAGACTCCTTTAATTTGGTTAGAAGAAGGCGTTTGTTCCTCTCTATACTCTCTATTGTAATTTGTCCATCTGAATAGCTCAATGCCTCAGAACCGTAAGGAAATATTTCCTCAACTTCATTCAGATTCACCACTGGCTTCGCTTGGGGGATGTGCTTTTCGATACTATCTCTTGATGCTTCCGGTAGTAGATCGGTTATCGGTTTGTCCTTGTCTAATAAGAATCCCTTATCTACTATCTCTTTCCCGTGCTTTGTTACGGATTCGCGGAACTGCTCGATGTACTGTAAGAAAACAATATTGAAATTACTGATATAGTATCGACTAGAGTATTTAAACAATGACTAAGTTTAAAGTTACAGCCTATATACGTCCCACTGCTGGGCACAGGCCTCCTCTCATTTCTGAAAGGGTTTTAGGGCAAGTAAGTTCGCCGCGCCACCCCAATGCGTGTTTGCGAACTTCAATGTCTTCGAAATATATTTTATTATTTCTCAGGTTTTTTGCAGGTTTCCTCACGATGTTTTCCTTAACCGTAGAGCACGTGGTAAATCAGCACTTAAAATTGCAATTAACTATTTCATTAGTGCCGGCGGGTATCGAACCCGGCTTGCTCGCGTAATGTGACTTTACAGCGAACGCTAACCACCTGAGCTACCACGGCTCTTACTAAGTTCAGTAGTTTTTTATATAGAATTAAGTGAAAAAGACTGCGTAGTGTGCAAGAATAGCTATCACCCCATATCATCTCGTGGGTGTCGAAAGGGGCGTCAGAGGAAATGTGAAACAGGAAGTCGACAGCATCATCTTGCTGATAACAACTTAGTAAAAAACTGCGGTTGCCACTCCGTTTATCAAGCGAAAAAATAATAACAAATTCCTCCTACTTTATGGTGGAGGCCTATATTTAGGAACGAACTTGTGTAGGCTAAATGTAATGGTAGAGTAACAAACGAGCAGATAGTACTTCTGATTGTAAATAGATAATGTGGTTCATAGACACTTATATTTATTTATCTTCGAATAAGAATCAAAATACTTATTTGTTGTCACCTCCGAGCACTAAGATGGAGTGTCTTTTTAATAGTATAAAGAGACACCGTCTTATATATAATGTGGTATAGTTGTTCTATAGGTGGCTGAGTCGACTAAGAATCGTATCACCACAATGCCACTGGAAGTGTGGTCTTGGTTTCCAAGTTGGCAAGTGAAGATTATCGTAAAGTACCTGGCAAAGACTCCAGGAATTTGTGTTAACAGACTATATGAACGTATCTGAGCGTGTCGTTTTTGGATGAGACGTTTGTGTACGTATCTGCGTACGTGTATGCGTACGTGTATGCATGTTTGTGCGTATCGGTGTACATTTGTTACGTACGTGTCGTAAGGAAAGTAGCACACAATTGACTTGGTAGGTGCGGTTCCCCATAAACAATTACATCTATGTTCGATTAAAAATTAAATGTAAATGCTTCGTCACCTTAGAGGACTAAACATTAATATTCCGTTGCCAGTAAAATGGTTTCCGATTTTCTACGGTCACTATTCAAAACATAGTAACGCCATGCTACATTTTCATGATGGTATTCTATGAGAGCGTGAATTTTTTTTTCGGTTGAGCCGATCTTGTTATAGCACGTCGTACAATTGCTCTACTATAACACCAATAAATCGGGTTGGTTTTCATATGCGTGCAAGTATTTCTCTGTATCTTATACGTTGGTACATATGTATGTGTTGATCATAAGTGTGTTTCAGATTTTTCGTGTACGACTTGGTATTTATTGTATGTGCGAGTGCGTGTGATTGTGTGTGTGTGTGTGTACGTGTGTGTACGTGTGTGCACGTGCATGTGACGCGGTCACACGCGTCATCCGCAGAGCTCACTGCATGCGTACGTGCGCAAGTGTATGTACATATGTGCGTGTGCGTACGCACTTGCGGCGGCGGCTGTGCAGCGCGCAGCGCGGCGCGGTGCCGCGCGCGGTCCCGCTCGTCATCCTCCGCGCTGGGCTGCGGCGCGGCGGGCGCGCTCTGCACGCGCTCCAGGTCAACGGCCTCCGCCTCGCGCGCCGTCTTGTACTCGATGCGCACGCCCATTGCCGCTGTACGCAAACATTACTTACATTTACACATATTTATTTCTATCTAGCTATTTGCCCCGGCTTCGCACGGGTGATTACGGGATCTCGACAACAGCGCCACCTACCGGCTTCAAATGTGAATCTAAACTACCTAGAGACTCATTCAAACACACACAAAAACTTTCATCAATATCGGTCGAGCCGTATCTGAGATTTAGCGAAACTAACGAACAACAGTTGATTTCTACGTACAGAATGTCCGGTAAGTAATGGATAACTCCGCAGATACTAATGGGCACCTTCGCCACTCAGAAAAAAATATATATAGGCAGCAGTCTGCAAAAAAATTACTTTTTTTTAAGTATAAAATTTGATACCTCCGTTCAGATTATAATTTAATACGCCTATAAATCTATTACTAACCCATTGATTTTCTCCGGAAATAGCCGTGACCGTTTGGCCTTGCCATAGCCCATTACTGAATACGAGGGCGACACTGAAAGTTTTTAGAAGTGGCCAAAGGTAAACGAAATAATAAAAAAATAAGTTCAAATTTTAAAAATGGAACTCTTTCCTAATATTATTGTGCATATATTTTATTGTTTTTGTTATTTGTTCAAGTTTTGGCGGCAAATTGAAAATTGTCTGTGTCACGTCAGCATGAATTTAACGCGAGAAAATTCTCGTACAATGATTTTTTTACACTTTCGATGTCATTAAGTAAACAAGAAAGTTATGATAGACTTCGATTGGCCTTTCACGATGAAGTCCCTTCTCGTGCCCCTGTTTAAAACTGGTTTAATGAGTTTAAGCTTAATCGCACTAATCTCAGCGATGATCTGCTTGAGAGACGGCCTTCTATAGCGACGACTGAAGATAACATCGGTGTTGTGCGGCGTATGATAGAGACTGAAAGAGTGATCTATTAGGAGATTCGGACAAGTTTAGGCATCGGTGTGAGTCAAGTGCACAAAATCCTCCATGAACATTTAGCGGTCAGAAGCTTTTTGCCCGGTGGATACCTCATAATTTGACAGAGGCCCAAAAACTCCGTCGTGAAATGGTTCAAAGATTTAACAGAGGTGACTCAAATGCTATGTTCGACATACTTACGGGTGAGGAAAGCTGGATTTATTGCTATAACCCTGAAACTAAGAGAGACAGTCTGCTGTCTGGGTGTTTCCTTCCGAGGAGTTGCCAACTAAAGTGAAGAGAGGTCGAAGCGTAGAAAACAAAATGATGGCCTCGTTCTTCGGAAGGACACCTTGACCTCGCACCTTGCGATTTTTATTTATTTCCGAAAATAAACAAAAAACTTCGAGGAAATTGTTTTATGGGTGCCGTCGAAGAGACCCCTATGGACAAATGGGCACAGGGCTTTTCTCAGTGGTTCCATCGGATGCAGCGATGTATTGATGTAAATGGACACTACTTTGAAAAGATATAAGAACTTTCAGTGTCACCCTCGTATTTCTAGCTGTAACTATGTTTTTTTTATATTTAACATTACATAAAATTTGAATTTTACATTTTTTAAAATAAAAAACATAGTGACTAAGATGGTCAATAACTTAAAAAACATGCCTACTTCATGCAGACTCTAAAAAGATAATAATCTATTTTTCGTTATCAAATTACTTATCACTTGTAATATACATTCCCGAAGAATAATTTTCACAAAGTTTAATATTCATTAACGCTAATTGATTAAATAATGAATTAATTTTTGTTAATTGTGTTCAAATGTTGACGGAAGGTCAAAAACCGACGGGCGGGCCCCTCAAGCTTAGGAAGCAGATCGTGAATAATATATTACCTGGTACATGAGCATACCATCAAAGGGTTTCTTATTGTGAGAAATATAAACAGTAGAGTAAGAGCGTGGTATATGTAAAGGAAACTTCCTTAAATTTCTTAATTTTTGTCAAATCCGTGTTTCGACACCCTCGATATAAAATGTTGAATTTACACACAGATTTACACACAAAAACTAAATGATTATAATACGAGTACCTGCGGGATTTTCCTTTACTTACCGGACAACGCGTATAGAGATTTTATTTCAAGTATACTGGGTGACTATTTTTACCGTCTGGAAAATAATATGGTATTTTGTAAGGTGAGAATAGAAGCTAACCTTCAAAGTATTTGTAAATTATAATAAAATATAGCTAGATAAGCAAAATTTCGGAATATCCAAAAAACTACACAAAAACAATTCACCCTACAGCGTTTGCGTAAAACTAAAAATAGGTTACGATCGCTGGTCAATGAAATTTGTAAGAGCGAGCGAGACGCTTGTACATCTTTCGTTAGGTAGGCGCCAGGCGGCCGAGTGGGGGAGAAACGGCCGACACATCGTTGCAGCCAACATTTTTAGAATCAGCCACGCCTTAGGTTATCAAAATAATTTTTCTCTTATAAGTATTTAGACACTTTTGACATTTATTTTTAATTCTGATTGGTCTATTGGTTGTAGTAGATTGACAGCTGATCATGAGGTTCTGGTTTCGAATCGCGAATCGGGCCAAAAAAATCATGATTATGGAGTTATTCTGTCAAGAAATTCTCAGTAGCTGCCCGGAGTCAGGAAGTTGGCGGTGTCTCACCCCCGTGCCTCGGAAAGCACGTAAAGCCGTTGGTTGGTGGTGGTATTTTCAGTGTCAATGACCTCAAAACGTTCAGTGTAAGTAGACCTCCCAGTTAAGACCCACTAACACCCACTCATCTAAATATCACACAAGATTTTAAATATCTTGTTTGTTAAAGTTAATTTGTTGTACTATGTAGTTATATTGTAAAGCGTAGAGATGATCTCTCCTGTAGTAAATATAAAAATAATGCTTATTTAGGACAAAAATTTGTTACAAAACCATTTTTTTTTGTAATTTGATTTTTATCTGTTTTGTTGTCCATATAATCTCTATACGTATATAATATTCAATTGCTGTCCGTTAGACTTGCTTAAAAAACTTAAAAACGGCTTGACCGATTTCGTGGGATTTTTTGTTCAATTCAAAATTGGACCCGATAGGTAGCGCTGTTGTCAAGATTCAGAAATCATCTGTTCGAAGTCGGGGTGCATCGCTAGTAAATAAATAAAAGATTGTCGAATAACGAAAATCCTCCGTAATCATCCCACGAACGAGGCCCATGTCCACCAATAGAATTCTAAGACTTACCGAGTTCCGTAGGTAGGGTCGACCACAAGGTATCGTCAGGGGTAAGTAAAGGTAAGTGTAAGTAGTGTAAGAAGATGTGTAATATAACCTGACGTTACCGATGTAATCGGCTAGCGGACCCACATGCGTTGCCCTGCTTCACAAGATGCGCTCACTCCCGTGGGTCGTTATCTAAACTAAATTATAACGTCACTTAGCACAAAGACTATAATCGAAGAGGAACGCGATCTCGTCCCGGATCACAAAATTTAGCGTTCCACCCGCCAAGCAAAATTCCGTCGTACGATATCAAAAATGCCACTCAAACAACTCGTCGACGTAAATTAATAGCAATCGATGTTAATTTAATCACTCAAACTCAAAGAAAGCCTCGTTGTCACGTATACGAACAAAAAAAAAGACAACACAAAATAGGCAGTCGAGCGCGGTCTAATCGACACTGCCGTCGCCCACGATTCAATGTTCTAGACTAAACCGCCCGGCAGCGCTCTCCAAAGGAATGTACTCCGGCCTTGACCTTCAAACGTGTTTTCGCCCGATAGGAGCGTTATGATCGGGCTTAAACAGCAGTTGTTTCTAGACATGAAATGAATAATCCAGGTAGATGATCAGAAAGACGATTAGGTCCATGGAAAGTAAAAGCTTTATCTGGGCTGCTGTACGATCTTGAAGTAGCTTATGAAACTATTAAAACGGTTATTCTTGATGCTATGAATCAAAAATGTATATATACACTGTTACTGAACACAGAATTTCTGACTGAACCTTTATGTTATTTGTGTAATGCTTTGAGTTGGGCGTATTTCCTAGAGTATTTAAAAAAGCAGTTTTCACACCTATTTTTAAGGCAGGTGACAGAAAGTTGCTTTCCAATTACAGGCCCTTCTCTGCTATCTGTAATGTCAAAGGTTTTAGAAAAAATTGCCCATAAACGTTAAAACAATATTTAGAAAGTAACAGCCTTTTATCTGAGAATCAATATGGATTTAGAGCTGGTAAATCGACAGATGATGCTGTCTTAAAGTTAACTTCATTAATAACCTCTTGATCGGGGTAAAAAGTGCTTAGGAGTATTTGTGGACTTATAAAAAGCCCTTAACACTGTGTCTATTCCCATACTATTAACTCTTCTGGAAAACATTAGCATTAGAGGCATTACGTATCAGTGGTTTAAAAACTATTTGACTGGCAGAGTATAAAGAGTGAAGGTAGACAGACTTTTTAGTAGTGTAATGCCATATAGCTACGGTGTTCCGCAAGGAAGTACACTTGGGCCAACTCTTTTTCTTATTTATATTGATGATCTTTGTAGATTGAGTACGAGTGTTTGCAATCTTATGAAGTTAGCATATGATAGTGTACTTCTTTTTCATAGTAACAGCAAGACGGAACTGCGCAATCTGGTTGAAAAGGAGTTAAGCATGTTAACAACAAAACGGACAACCTTCTGTCTCTGAATACCTCTAAAACTAAATATTTATGTTTTAGCAAAACCAAAGCTTCTGTCCCACAAAATTATCTTAAATTACGCATACATATCCCTGTAATACGTAATAATCTGGTATTAGCGCTAGTTATGATTGCGAGTATTTGTGTCAAGCAATCGCTTTAAAATGTTTGGGTGTAACTATTGATAATCGCCTAAGGTGGGATTTATATCTAAATATAGTGGCAGGTTGTATAAGGAAACTTATTTATCTTCGTTCCGTTGCTGACCACAAACTTCTTATGAACGAGAATAAGACTTTGGGAGTGTCTTATGAACGAGAATAAGACTTTGGGAGTGTCTTACGAACGTGAAGAAGAGTACCATCAATTATTCTGTTATGCTGCTAAATTCCAAATGATAATTGTTGAAAGAGCCCAAACAAAATTGCTGAAAGTTATGTTTAAGCTTCCTTGTCGCTATACAACCGAAGGACTTTACCAAAACGCCCACGTACTTAGCATTAGAAAACTATTTATCAAAAAACTTATAAGGACATATCATCGCTCAATTCCACCATCACAACCCAATTTTCTTCAACACCAATACCGAATCCCATTACTTCTTGTTGAAAATGCCCCTGCTCGTAGACAATACGATTTTATAGCTACCCTAAACTAAAAATTGACAAACTAAATCGATAATCTTTAAAAACAGTAATAACCTAGTACTTGCAAGTAAGTTTTTATACGTGGTAGAGCCATGCTGCAGTTATATTAAAAATATAGTTGTAGCACGAATGGGTCGGCTCGACCGG
>DWHP01005753.1:0-11752 GCA_018247895.1 Parnassius honrathi | reverse complement strand
AGGTAAGTCAACATTTTTAATTTTTGCAATAAAAGTAGCGATGCTATCGAAGTGGATGTCAATATCCGAATTCTTCTGAACATATTCATTGTACAAGCGGGTAGCGTAGTATTTATATGAATATTTTATTTACAAATTTTTTTTAATGAATATTTTACATTGATTGACTGACTCTATTCTGTGAGAGCGTGGTCCATCGCCAGTCGACCCAACTCATTGTATGACTTTAGACATAGATTTGGAATATACTGGTTTTAAGAGCATGTCTGTATTTGTACATACGTACATATATAATGTACGTTTCTTAATTCGTAAGTTATTTTTTGGCGCTTATAATCTTAACATCAAATAGTGGATACTTGGTTCGGTTTTCATGATAATTGATTTTGTATCTTTCAAAATTTGAACTTGGAATTAGTTTTCTTTTAATAAATGGGGTGACAAACAAGTCCACCTGATGGCAAGTGGATGTTGTGGCCCGTAGAGATTTATCCTCAATTAAGAATTAAAAAACTGATGGGCTGTCTAATACAGTAAAAAGGGTCTCCGGTTCTCTAAAATTACTATACGAAACGTAGCAACATTACGCTGCTGTTTTGCGTTGGTATTCTGTGAGAGCGTGGTCCATCCCCGGTCGAGCCAAGCTATTCATGCTGCAACCACAATATATCTCTACCACGGCTTGGCACGTTTCCATGATCATGGCTCATTCCAGATGGAAAGTTGGTAGTGCGGGCACCAAATGGCATCCACGCCACTATCGCATAATCCACGTAAATAGTAACGGATTAAACTTAGGTTAATTGCATAGCCTGAGTATACGGCTTCTGAGCTACTATGGCTCTAGGTGTAAATAACAAGAACAAATTTACAAAAAGATGTTTTATTACCATAATAGCTGCGTAAATGAAATGTGAACGGGACAAAAGCAATAATTACCCAATAAGGGGCCATCAAAACCGCGGCAGTAACGACTCTTTGCGGATAGCCATATCAAACCACTCCCGGTTATTAAGCGAGTGAGAATTAAGCTACGTATATTAAGGAGAGGCCAGACCTTATATTAAAAGTAAATTATGTTTTATTTTTAAATAAATTATAATGAAATGCTTGATTACTGTTTCACTTGACGATAACTTAGTTTAACGCGTATTCACATTCCGACTGTTTAGTGGTGGTGTAAGAATATACCACTATCCTATATCGTCGAGTGAGTGACGTAAGGGGCGACAGAGAGAACCCGAAACAAGAGATGGGCGGCATATTCCTAATAACAACTGAATATTATGTATACTTTGGTTGCCAAGCTAACCAAGCGTGGTAGTTATGGCGAAGCTCCCCCTATGAGGCAATCTGTGAGAGAGGCCTATGTTTAGCAATAGAGTCGGTACTGTAATTCACTCTTACCTTGATTGTTGTCACCTATACCGTAACTGAAAAGACAGACCCTGCTAAATGGTTCCATTACTTTAACGAAGGAAACCACTCTGCTGGTCATTTAAACAATTATGTATTGTTTGATGAAAGTCAGAAAACGAGTACTACTTTAGGGCGAAGTACTGAAACCCAATGTCCGGAATTATCTGTCAAGTATCTTTTCAGGAGTGCATAGACTTTTTATTTGATGTTTATTTTTAGTTTTTATTACCCAATTACAATCTGTGGTACGCGTAGGAAGAGGCGACTCTGGAAAATCTCGAAGTGTTTATGACTTTCAACATATGGCAGTATAAAAATTCCGTTGTCGCTGGACGTAAAATGCTTATTGAGACAAGTGTAACAAATAATTCTTAAGATGCATTGCCATTCCTTGCCATTCCTTAGGAAAAAGGTTAATGAAAACACAGCAGAATAATACTTGATACCCTTCGGACTGAAGTGTCTCAGGGGGCGCATTGCAGCTTGGCGGCAGAAATATTGATGTGGTTGTACCGACTTAGACGGTTTTCTTGATAAATAATGAACTCTACCACTCAGTAAAAACCTATTTGCTTTTGGCGATTAAACAGCGACCGATTAAAAGGATGATACGGCGACGCTGTGTAGTAACGTCGTGAAGAATACTCCCCTATATCATCTCGTGGGTGTCTTAAGATATTGGGAATTGATAGAGAGGGATAAAGACAGAGAGAAATGAAGTAGGAGGTGGAGAGTAGTATCTTCTTTACAACGATTCAAAATAATAAAATACTGTGGCTACCAATCCTACCTGCTAAACGAGCACCTATGGTAAATATTCCCCTGAGGGAGTCCTATATTAAGTAGCGTACGTTCGAAGGCTGTAATGAATGAATGAATGGAAGGGAATGAAAATACTAAAATATAATTGCTAAAGAGCTTTCCCTTAAATACCGCGATTATAAACATATTGTTGGCACGGAATCGGCTCGTTATTCCTATTTTAATATTGGCCATCTTTCACATTGTTGTTGAAAGAAGTTACGTATTTCGATAAACGATATCAACGTTGAGGATCGCGTTTCCTTATGGGCTGGTTGGCTGCTTTGCTGACTGGATTCGAGTCTACGACAAAAATAAGTAAGTTTTGTAAAATCTATTTTTGAGGCCATGAAAGAATTTACCTTCATTGTCTTGCATGGCAGGTTGATTGACGATTGTAATACAA
The DNA here is from genome assembly GCA_018247895.1 of Parnassius honrathi. Lineage (NCBI taxonomy): Eukaryota > Metazoa > Arthropoda > Insecta > Lepidoptera > Papilionidae > Parnassius > Parnassius honrathi. The sequence continues at coordinate 9,126 of DWHP01005753.1, read as the reverse complement.
ACGTTTTGCACCACTGAAGTTGCTGTCTGTGACCCGACTGAGGCGTCGTCCTAATCGCCTATTGATCGTTCGATTAAACGATGCGATTTCATCGCACGACGACGAGATCTTGCGGTGTTGTAATAGCTCACGCGATGGTCATCGCGCGAACTCTTAGGCTGGCGCGCTGTCACCGCAGCGGCATCACTGAAGTGCACGGTTTCTAGCTCCCTTGGGTCTCTACTCGCCTCTTACTCGGCTTACCGGTGCCCTTGCGTTGTTGTGCTCGTGCGATGTCGCGTGACCAATTACAACACTTAAAAGTGATTTGTAGTTTGGATTCGTTTGATAAGCATTAAGCATTTATTGTGCTATATGTGTGTTCTTGTAAACGTGTGGTTTTGATCTAGTCGTGCGACGAAATGGCATCATTTAATCTTACGATTGTTGCTAATTAGGACGACGCCTGAGTGTTTCACGTCCAACGTAAACAAGAAAGTTATAACCCCATCTATTGGAAGCTAAGTTCTTACTACTGATAAATTCTATATATAGGATATCTATGATAGTCTGTCTTCCACGGGCACCATTACACACCACTGCCTTGTTGGTGTAAGTAGTCGTATGACGATTGCTGATCGTGAGGTCCCGAGTTCGAATCACGGGTCAGGTCAAAATTAATTATTGTGATTTTGAGTGAAGCGTGGAGTGAGGGAGTGAGCGGTGTTTCACCCCCGTGCCTTGGAAAACACGTAAAGCAGGAGGTCCCGCGTCTGATCTTTTACCAATCGGGTCGGGTTACCCGTAGGATTATGTGAGTGAGGGAATAAAGAGTGCTTGCGCAAACATTCAAGCGCTTTAATCCTACCCTGCACAGATGTACCGCCGTGGCCGAACTGCGCCGTGGTTAATTTTTCAGTTTTGATAAAGAAAAGTATACTATGGTTTTTTAAAAGCAAAAAGTAAGACTGCCGTCTTCGGCAATCTTACTTTTTGTTTTATAAAAACATAATGTAAGATTGCCTCGTATTTCATAAAGTTGCCACGTCCGGCAGGCCCCGCTAAACAGATTTTTTTAACTATTTTGAGTTGTTTTAGAAAGATGCTGCTGGCCATCACATGTTTCAGTTTGGCAGCAGATGACTGTTGCCTCTTATACAACACTCATGGGACGATATGTGGCAGTGGATGTTTTTATGCCGCCACATGGTTTAATGCTTGCTATATCTACAACGAAAGGATGAAAGCCAGTCTTACGTCATATAGTCCAATAAGACAATTAATCAATAAAACACCAATACATATGATACTTTACGTCTACAACCACGAATAAGCCTTTTGTCGCGTATTTTAACTGAAATTCTACGACACCCATGGGATGTTAGTAGCGTGGCCACAATATTCGTCATGCCGCACGTCACGCTCTTCGTCATGCCCATCGCTACCTGTTTTTTGGATTTTTTGACTGCGAGTTAAGGAACCGGCAATATGAGCGCGACCTGCTGGCCACAGACACGCGCAAACCGCAGTCCGAGTGTCTGAGTCGAGCGCTCGTTACGGAAGCACGTCACGTGTCAATTAAAAATCATAAATAGTGTACCTATCATCATCATTACACCGTTATTATCACATGAGTAAATAATATACAGAGTTAGAGAGAAAAGCTATCCAGACAACAACTTATATTTCTTTTTATGACTCTGCATAGCTCGCACGCTGCAACAGTTTCAGCATACATTGTGTTGCAAACGCGAGCGACCTAGTGTGGAGCGTGGCGATTAATTGCGCAAGTAGAGCAGTGTGCGGACAGGCAGGGCAGCATCGCGGCAGCGCGAGGAGCAGAGCGATGAGCAGCGCGAGGAAAGTGACAAACGAGTACACAGTCCAACTGATAATAAGTGGACGCTGTGGCTGTGGTGACTCTTTGCATTTATTCTCAACTGAGAATCAAAATGCGGATGCTTTGTCATCCCTTAGGACTAAGATGGAATGCTTCATTTCATTCGCATAGCAGCATCTAGTTGCTATTTTAAGCTGTTATTCTGTGGGAGCGTGGCCCCATCTCAGTTGAGCCGATCCATTCGTTCTTCAACCATAATATAGCTGTACCGTGGCTCTTCCACGCATAAAAATGTTCTTGCACCGTCACTACGGGATCACCATTTCACTCCATTTTGTTCTATTTCATTATGTCTCATATAATATACCTATCTTAACATAACGAACGCATCAAACCGTTATTATGCCGCTATCTCGCGGTTAGATCACTAACTCGACGATCGTGCGATAATGGCCCAAATATTTCGGGGGCGACATGCGCGAATGTTCGACGCTTTTTACTTTTTAGTTCGGGCAAAATTTTAATGAACGCGTCGATAAATACACGAGGTCATAATAAGAAATTTAATTTATAGGTGGGAAGCACGTGACGCGTTTTTGGGTGGCGGCGACCCATGATGAGTTGAGACATCACATGTTATACACAACATTCTAATTGTTTTTTTGTTGTTTAGTCAGTATCATCATCATTACAGCATTTCACAAGTCCACTGCTGAAGATAGGCTTCCTCTAAGGAATGTCACTAAGCAAGGTCCTGAATCACCTGCATCCATCGACTTCCTGCATGTCTTACCAGGTCATAACTCCATATAGCGGGGGGTCGACACACACTTCGCCACCGGTATAAGGCTACCACTCGAGAACCTTTCTTCCCCATCCGTTGTTTCTTCTTCAAGCTGTAAAGCCTATTGCTACTACAGCTTATTAGACTGTTGGGCTATATCGGTTATTCTGGTACTACTATATCCTATTTTTAAGTCTATCACGCAGAGAAACTCCAAGCAAAAAAGCTCGCTGAGCGACGTTGAGCTTCCTCATATGGACAGCAGTAAAGGACCACGTTTCGGATCCATAGGTCATCACTGGTAACACGTGCTGATTCTACAATCTTGTTTTGAAGTTTTTAAGTATGCTTGACTCAAAGATATGTCGTAATCTCCCGTACACTGTCCAGCCGAGTTGAACACGTCGATTGACTTTCGGTCGAAATTGGACTTATCTAGTCGGACTGTTTGTCTTAGGTAAACATACTAGTCAACAACTTCGAGCTTAGTACTCCCAACAACTACCGGTATAGGTGTGACATGGACGATACACATGACTATTGTTTTGTCCATGTACATCTTTCGTTGGGAGATACTATTGAGGTCATTGAGCATAGTGCTTAGATTCTCCAGAAATTCCGCCACCCATATTACGTCATCATATTATGTCACCCTGCTTTACACTTCTCTGCAGTTGGATAGTAGGTACCTACTGTATAAACATTTTGACACTTCGATATGAGGACAGTAAACTTGGTACCGCTGAAGGGACTGTATCCCTGTCCAAATTACGTCCGAATAAAATAATAATTAAATGATGCCAATAACAAAGTATTATATATATAATACATGGAAAAACCAAGCTGCAGTACGATTGTCAAGTCCTCTAGGGAAGCACTACGCTCCAATAGAATATCAACTTATAATAGCAGCTTTGTTTGCCTTGTTTCGTGTGGTTATTGTAGACTATGTTCTCCACGCGGCTGCACTTCGGGTTCGCGATTTCTTTTTTTATAGACTAAGAGTGTCAAACCAGCACACAGCCCACCCGATGATACGTGAACGCTGTTGCTCATGGACATCTACATTTATCCTCAATTAAAAATAAAACTGTAGATGAGTTGCCGCCCTTGAGGACTAAGATGGAATGCCTCGTTTTCTTTTAAAAAGACTCTTCGGATTTCCACACTCATCATACGAAAAACCGCAGCTTCAAGCTGCTATTTTACGCTGGTATTCTGTGAGAGCGTAGTCTTTCAACGGTCGAGTCGACCCATTTATGCTACAACCCTTCTATGCTACAATCATAATATGATTGCAGCGTAGCTGTATCACGTAAAAAATATTCTTCGAAATATATTCTATTACAGTGAATTTTTGTATTCCTCACGTTATTTATATTCTTTGCCGAGTAAGAGTGAATTGATACTAAAAGTTAAAAATATATAATTATAATTCAAATTTACTACTTATAAATAATTATAAATATAATAAAAATTTCGTTCAAAACTTGGCGTAAAAATAAAAATAATGTCTCCTCGCTAGTTCAAAAAGCACCCCCCGCCCTCAATTACTTGCACTATCCTCGTCACCACTACTCCCAACACCACTCCACTAGGAAAGACATACCACCGTCAATAATACGACACGTGTTTCACCTCTAAATGAGGCATCATCAGGAGAAATAGATGCTAAGAAACAGATAGCCCTCCCCCATAAATTGCCTCATAGGAAAGAATGAATAGGGCTGTTGACATAGTTGCCACACTTGACAGGTTAGTTGGCAACCGCAGTATTTTTATTTTGCGTTGTTATTAAGGTGGTGCTTCTACCTATACCTATTTCCTGTTTCAGTATCCCGCTGTCGCCACTTACGACCCCCACGGAATGATATGGAGTAGTGGGTATTCTTACACAGCCACTACATGAGATAAAATTATTTTTAATTAAAATTAAAGTATTAAATATCTTCAGTACTTTAATTTTAATTCAAAATAATCGAATAAAAGATGAATGTGTTTCTTGACTCGAAACATTGTAAACCCATTAGTGTACGTTACTACATTAAATTCGGTGTTTGCGCTTGTTTTTGGGAATAAATTTGCATCGATTAAGCCAGTCGCACGGACAGCCGGACAGATATATGTGTAATTAGACAATAAATTAACTTCCTTATGAGGGATGTAATGTCGAGATAAAAGGTCGCGTGGCGTACATTAAAGTGCGTTCAAAAAAACAGGGTGAGTGTTTTAATCGAGAACTCTATATACTAGCGTGTGGTGACGTCATTTTTCTTTTAATAATTTTTCTTTTTCTTTCTGAACTAGTAGAAATCCTGCGTTCACTGCTGTCCGTATGAGGAATGTCAAGGTCACTTATCAAGCTATGGAGCGGTCTAAGCTCGGAAATCATAAGCGTGAAAAGAATTCGAAATGAGGATACGCACAGAAGAATCAGAACTGGACAACAGATCAGTAAGCTGAAGTTGCAATGAACCGGCCATATAGCTGGATTAACCGAAAACCGATGGTGAAGAAAGGTTTTCAACTGGTAGCCTCGCACCGGTAAGCCAAGCGTATTGCGGCCACCCATTGGATGGAGTATCCTGTAAGACATGCAGGAAGTCTATGGAGGCAGGTAGCTTCAGATTGAGTTTTGTGCACCCATTGTGCTTTTGAGTACGAAATTTCTACAAAAGAATAATTGTTAACTTTTTCTTGGTTCTTCAAGACCAATCTTCAGTATGGTCAATACTAAAAGTAAAGAACAGTAAGACCAAAAGTAAGATTTTCAGTATTTACTAGTAAAACCTAGGGGCTCTGAGAGTAAATAAGGTAGTGAAATTTTAAAAGAATAAATTAAGCGTTGTTTACTCTGAGCTGTATTCAATCCACCAGGAATGCGTGGCCGTCAGGCATGTGCATACGTGTTGTTCCAAGGCCTTTAGAGTTGGTTATATACCATAACCGTTACACCGTTACGGCATTTTGATCGTGGCAGAGCCACGCAGCAGCTATATTATGGTTGTAGCACGAATGGGTCGGCTCGGCCGGGGAAGGACCAAGCTCTCACAGAATACCGGCATGAAATAGCAGCTGAATGCTTCTGTGTTTCGTATGGTGAGTGTAGAGAACCGGAAACCATTTTTACTGGAACGAGGCATCTTATCTTAGTCCTCAGGAGTAACAACGCATCTGCATTTTGATTCTTAAGCGAGGATAAATGTCTACGGACCACTGCATCCATTTACCATCAGGTGTACTGTGTGCACATTTGTTACCCCAATTCTATATATAAAAAAATTACTGCCCAACATAGGCCTCCTCCATAGATTGCCTCAGGGGGGATTTTTACCACAGTTGCCACCCATGGCAAGTGGGTTGGCAACCGCAGTTTCTTATTTTTACTCGTTATGACGACTGCTGCCCGTCTTCCGGCTGATTTCCCCCTGTCGTCTCTTACGACACGCGCGGGATGATATGGGGTAGTGGTTGTTCTTAACTACCACTACACAGTAGTTACTTTCTTGTAGTACTGTTGGCTACTGTTGGCATCCGGAAAATTACGATACATCTTCTCATCAGGTGCAACCAATGCGTGTTGCCAGTGATTATGAATCCGAGACGTGGCCTTTCACTGTCGTGGTCGTATGAGGAAGCTTAAGGTCGCTCAGCGAGCTATGGAGAGGGCTATGCTCGTGGTTTTTCTGCGTGATAAACTTAGAAATGAGCATATTCGCAGTAGAATCAGAGTGATCAAAATAGCTCAACGGATTAGTTAGCTGTAGCGGAAATTGGCCTGCCAATAGCTCGAGGAACCGACAAGTGATGGGGAAAAAGAGGTTTTCGAGTAATAATAATAACAACCCTTTTATCACTTACCCCGACCGAACATGTTACATTTGGAGATTTAGCTGGAAGATGATGTTGCTGATGCGGTCTTATTTTAAAGGTTAAAGGTTTCGCAATTTTGCGTTACAACCACTTTGAAACAACAATAACTAAGTTTAAATAATTGGCGGGTGAAATCGGTTGAATCATCCAAAGGGTGCGGAGTACCCTTTTTAATACGTCCAGTTTTGGATGTTTCGTGTAGCAGCCATAATTTGGATCATTAGAAGTGTAAGGCGACCACTAGATGGAGTGACGACCTGTAAAGACATGCAGGAAGTCGATGAATGCAGGTGGCTCAGGACTTTGTGGTGCTTTGTGGCATTTCGTGAGGGTGGCCTATGTTCAACAGCGGACTTGTAAATGGCTACTTATATCGCACTATTCTGATGCGTTTGTTGTTTAAGCGCGGGGTGTCGAGTGCTAATGTTTATTTTATGTAAAGCGCGTCGGTCGGCGCGAATTAGTCAAATCCAATTAGGGAGCGGTGCGCAACGCAACCATTATTTATATATGGTCGACGCGCTTGTATATTTGTCCATCATATGCGTTATTCTTCTTGTTTTTAATCATTGAAATTTTTAGTTTTCTTACTTTAGACGCTATCCAATGAAACTGCGCAAAATGTGGGGCTTTAATCATCTGCATGAACTTCTAAATAGTCTAATATGATTTGTGAAATCATTTTTTTATAGGTAGAGGGGGCAAACGAGTATTCGGCTCACCCGATGGTAAGTGATTACCGCCACCCATGAACATCTGCTACACCAGAGGAATTGCAAAAAGGATTAGGCTAGTTTTGCTTAAAGGTCCCTAAGTCGTATCGGTCCGGAAAAATCTCTGGTCATATAGTACATAGATAGTCAAGGAAGTTGTGCGTGAAAGAAAACTTTTTTGAAATGTTAAATAATAATATAATAATAATAACTTACGTTTATTATAGAATAAAGATCAGACATATCATGGTTTGTTAAATTTTTTGTAGAGTAGGGGTAACAAACGAGCACACAATTCATACGATGGTTAGTGGATGCAGTGCGATGTCCAGATCCAGTAGATAGGGTTTTCGGTTTTTTTTACACGCATACGGTAACAGAGCAGGACTATGCTTTATTCTGTGATTTTCAGCAGTGGACTTGAAGGGGGCTGTAATAATGATGATGATGATGATAGTAACAATTTTTAACACACACACACACACACTCACACGTGCGCGTGCACGCACGCACGCACGCAAGCGCGCACGCACGCACGCATGCACGAACGCACGAACGAACGCTCGCACGCACGCACGCATGCACGAACTCACGCACGCACACACACAGACACACACATACACACACACACACACACACACACACAGAGAGAGAGAGAGAGAGAGAGAGAGACGCACGCACGGACGCACGCTCGTACGCACGCTCGTACGCACGCACGCATGCACGCACGCATGCACGCACGCACGCACGCATGCACGCACGCATGCACGCACGCACGCACGCACACTTGCACATTTGCACTTACACAGAGTAATATAGGACTAAGCTAGTAAAAAGATCACAGTTTCGATGTCTAATCTCTAGCATGAGAATATTAAAAAAATAAGAAAGACAAAAGCATAATACCTATTTTCCACCCATGTTAAAATTTAAACTTTTTTTATTCATCGTTTAATACTATTAGAGTAGAAAGATGGTTTTGTATAGTCAATATAATCCTTAATTTATAAAATGAATGATATGCACAATTTCATAGCTTTTCCCATCGCAATAAGTACATTACAATTGATTTAACAAATTTGTAAATACTTAATATGTTTCGAAATCCGAAGCGTTAAGTTGACGACAATTCGAACACCATTTATGCGTCACATTTAAAAACATTCGATTCGGATTACAAATACGTAATTCTGTGCACAGTTGCGCGAAAGTCCTGTATAAATTGACAAGCACCTATTTATCGATTTTTTATAAGCGTAAAAAGTTATTTCAACGAATAGTAATGAGGTGATCACTTCTAAGCTTTTTATAAAATGATTTTATATTTTTTTATAGAATAAAACACATGAACGGCGTGCTCATTCCACTTATGAAATATTAGCTGTTCTTCGCGACTTCACCCGCGTGCAATTTAGGGTTTTAATTTTTTGTGCGAATCCTAATTCTTCGTCTAAAATAAACGTAGTCAAAATCGGTCCAGTAGCAGCAACAGACAAAAAGATAAGCAGACAAAATTTAAAAAAATTGTATGTGTTTTGTTATGTAAGTACCCTATATGTTTTCACACGCATTTAGTAAAAAACTGCAATTTTATTTCAATTTTATTTATTTGTATAGATATTATTGGACTCTTCGACAGAAAGGGCTAAGGTAGTGGTTAATAATAATTTAAAAATCCATATTCAGGAAAATAACTAGAGATGGGCTGAATATTCGTTTTATATTCAGTATTCGGTATATTCTGCAGCTCTACAGAATGTTCGTATTCTGCCGAATATTCGGCTAAATTGCCGAACGTTCGTTTCCTGTGTCCAATGTATTAATTTTTTTTTTATAGGACAGGGCGACAAACGAGCACACAGTCCACCTGATGGTAAGTGGTTGCCGTGGCCCATAGGCATCTACATCTATCTTCAATTACGAATTAAAATGCAGAT
>DWHP01005752.1:0-11752 GCA_018247895.1 Parnassius honrathi | reverse complement strand
AAAACACACAAAAAATGTATCAAAGTTTTTCATGAATAAATTTTTGCATTGAGTATTAAATTTTTTCAATACATATTCAAAAAAATTGAATTTTTGGCATGTACTCGTACATAATTTTATAAATTGGCCGAGAAGAAAATATCCTCTTTACAGTTTTATTGAAATACATCTCGATTTCTTTGCTTTAAATATGTTATCAAAAGTATATCTTTTCCTTAATATACGATTGATCCGTAAAAGACAAGCAATTGGCTGCGGGCCAGCTCTACGTTTCACATGAATCGCTAACAATGCCACGAAGACATGCAGATTTTCTCTTCGCATTTATACAGTTTACTTTATTTTAAATCTACTATAAAAGAATTGTGAGAACAACTCAATAAATTCTAATCTAATCAATGTAGACAGTGCAACGATAATATTTTGTAAAACCAATTAATGAAATTAAATTAAATTTACGGATTTTATCGCGTTTAATTTAACTTTTTCACTAATATTTCATTTCCGAAGTTTCGAGTGTTTTACAGCGCCCATGATTAACGTAAATTTTTAGGTTATAAATATTAACTTTTTTTTGAATTTTCAGTAATTAAAAATAAATAAAAATAGATGAAATTTAATTTAATTGCGATTAAATTAGTACAGTTATTTTTATTCAACGTGTTGTATTCGTGTAATAAGAAACCGATTATATATGTAAAATTGATGCGAGTGTTACTCGTTCCTGAACTACCACGGCTCACCAAACAAGGACGTAAAGTGGAACTGATTAGAAAAAATAGTACATAACAAAGTTGGTGCAAAGTTATCGTTGAACAAAGTAAATTTTCCTTGAACATACAACGCCATAAAGCTATAAACACTATCCATTTCCATACACAAATATTTTATTTCCTAATAAAAAGTAACGTACCACTGCTACTGTTTGTATATACAAAGGTTATATTTATTGGATTATATAAATTCCCACATAATACAACCGCACGACCTTGGCTCTATAGGGATTGCGGTTCGATAATATTATTACAGAAAAATGTAGAGACTGAGATTTGCTTGGTGTTCTTAGATATATCACGAAATATATTTAACTATTGTTGCAGACGTTCATGGGCGACGGTCATCAATTTACGCCCTTGCTTGTTGAGCCGTGGTAGCTCAGGAACGAGTAAATTTCGCATCAGTTTTATATATAATATTTGAGTAGATACCGGTCCCGACCAACTAAGTGTAGAAAGTTTTCTCCCAGTTCTACCACTCGATACTAGATGGCGCTAGTGAGAAAGTTCTAGTATGGAATTTTTGAAGGCTCTCCTAGTTCTTCTACTTGATACTAGATGGCGCTAGTGGCATTAATTAGGGCTTGCAACACTGCCCCCTTCTAAGACATGCTCAGACAACGTCATTGATTCTTGTCACAATCCGGTACGGTCCGTCCCATTTAGCTTGAAGCTTAGGAGATTTCCCTTTGCTGCGGACTGGATTGTACAACCGCATTGGTGAACCTTCATCGAAACCTTTGTTGTTCGTTTTGCGGTCATACCGAGTTTTCAACTTTTCAGACATTTGCTGGCCCAATTTTCTGACGTGCTCATGCACGTTATTCATTCTGTTCCGCAAGTAATTTGCATTAATCGGTTATACTGCATGGGGCATCAGGTGGCATCCCGGTGATCAGGTCTGCAGGCAGCCGTAATTCTCTTCCAAAGTTTACGAAAGCTGGTACCACTGATGTACTTTCGTGAAAGGTGCTTCAATATGACAACCAAAACGGTTTCATATGCTTGTCCCAATCTCGTTGCCGATTGTTTACAACTTTTGCTAGGTACCTCTCTAATGTCTGATTAAATCGTTCTACCATTCCATCAGATTGCGGGTGGTAAGAAGTCGTTCTTGTTTTATGAGTACCCATAACTCGGCAAGTTTCCTGGAAAATTTGAGACTCAAAATTCCTTCCTTGATCGCTGTGAATCTCTAAAGATACACCAAACGACAGAAGACTTCATAAACTAGTTTATCCGCAATTTTTGAAGTTTCTTGATTTGGAATGGCGAAGACTTGTGGCCAGTTAAGTAATCCATCACAACCATGAAATATTTATTATCACCTTCAATTTTCGGTAACGGTTCCGCACCATTAAGGGTTATCTTTTCCCTTGGTACACCATCATTGTAAAATTTCAATACACTTCTACTACGAGTCTGAGGTCCTTTCCCAGCTGCACAACTTGTACTGGTGTTGCAAAACCAATTCTTGATATCCTCACGAAGGTGGGCCTAGAAAAACTGTTCCCGGATCTTTAATAGAGTTTGCTTAACTCCCAGATAGGCCATCTGAACAAAAATTATGGTACAGCTTTAGAACATTCGGCTCCTTAGCTTTCGAGACAACCATTTGCAAATGACACCTGTCTCCCCGACCATTTTCTATTTATGGCACAGAACTGCATCCTGAATGAGAAGGCTGTCCCATTGGGCCCGATAAATAGCTCTTAGTGGTTGAACTCATCGCTGAGATATCGCTCCACTCGTGCTTTGGAGCACTGGCCTTCATCCATTCCAGAATCTGCTTAATATCTGAATCGTCCTGCTGTGCATGTTGTGGGCTGTCCCTCCAGTCGTTGCTGATGTGGTGTGTTCTGAGCATCCCCACAGATACCACTTCCTTAGCCTTTTACCTAGTACAACGCTTGCATTCTCCAGGACAAGTTCTTCTAGACAATGCATCTGCGTTGCCATGGGATTTTCCGCCGCGATAAATAATCACAAAGTGATATTCGGTAGTTCAATCTATCCCGTAACTTGCCCTTCTGAATTTTTAACTGCAATAGCCATTTCAGTGCAGCATGATCAGCTAATTACCGCACCAGAAGATATTTGCTAAAATGCTGCAACGACTTTAACACTGCAAGCAATTCCCGTCTTGTGACATAATAGTTCCTTTCCGGCTTTGACAACGTCTTGCTGAAGTACGCTATCAAAGCTTCTTGATCATCATTCCGTTGAGCAAACACACCGCCAAGTCCTATATTACTTGCATCTTTGTCAAATATAAATTTTTTGCATGTATCAGGTTAACCTAAAATTAGTGTTTTGCACAGACAGTCCTTGAGCTGGCTAGAATGCAAAATCGCAACTTCCATCCCAGCAGAAATGTCGCTTCTCGGTAGTTAGCTTGTGCAGAGGTTTGGCTACATCTGAAAAGTTCTTCATACAACGCTTATAATAGGACCACAAACCTAAAAATGCTCTAACCTGCGTATTGTCTTTTGGAACCAGCCAATTCTTGACAGAGGCGTTTTATTATGGATTCGTGCTGATACCTTCTTTCGACATTTCTTACCCCAAAGAGCCAACTTGCCGTTTAAATAGTGAACAATCCTTCGAACTCGACTTGAGGTTGGCACTCTGGATCTTCATGAGCACGCGTTCCAGTTTTTGAAGATGTTTCTCAAACGTCCGGCCTACGATAATGATGTCATCCAGGTAGACCAGACAGGCATCGCCAATTAGCCCAATAAGTACAGGTTTCATTAACTTTTCAAACGTTGCCGGAGCATTGCACAATACAAACGCCATAACTTTAAATTGCCACAAACCATTTTCAGCCGAGAATGCGGTTTTCTCCTTTTCCTCACGATCAATTTCAACTTACCAGTAACCAAATTTCGGGTCCAGCGTGCTAAATAACTTTACTCCCGTAAGCGTGAAATCAATTGTTGGCAAGGGATAGGTATCCTTCTTCGTAACAAACATCTTTCTGACGGCGGTAGTCAGTGTGCCTTTTCTATAATCTGTTCCTGGTCACAAAAGTTCAGCACACGTACTCCTGAAATGTCAGTGGTTTTGACCAAGGTTCGAGATACTTTCTATGGAAGGCATTGTCTACACTTTCTACGAGTACACCACGGCGAGCTTGCACAGGATTCCTAGGAAGACTAACCGGCACAATCGCTTCCGATCACGGCGAAAGAACAATCTTCTTAAGACTGTACGCGTTGCCTGGTGACGCCCCTTCCGCGAAAGGTTCCTTATGTCCATATTTCAAAACACCTTGCTTAATTTCGATCTCATAACAATTGTTCCTCATAAAGTCTAGGCCCAGGCTGCGGTCGCCCATTATATCAGCCACAATGACCTTATGCAGTAGATCATGTTGCCTACCTTCAACTCCATCTCCTTCTATCCACGGACGGATATGCGCTAACCGGAGGCTGTTGCCAGATTAATGCGTTCTCGGTTGTATGCGGAGTCCTCAAGCAACTGGCTAATAAGTTTGGAACTGACAACCGTGCAAGCGGCTCCGGTATCAAGCTAATGCAAACTCCCTTACGTGATGGGAACGGTGGTCTTGCTGCACGGCTTCCACCATGTTGTGCATGTGCCAAGGCATCCCTAAGCGTCTCGTGGTGCTTGAGCCTCATAGCAGCTCTGACTTCAGGGTCGCGGATGCCGTCGACGAATGTATGCACCAGATGCCCTTCAATGAGCGCTGGTGCAGATCGGTATGCTTTTCGAACCAGCTTCTTCATCCTAAGGGCCCACTGCTGCAGGTTTTCATTGATGCGTTGCACGCGATCTTTAAGCTGCGCACGAAAGACGTGATCTAGGTGAACGTAGCCTTATCTCGCCTCTAATGCCTCAAGAAGCTGGTCGTAAGTCACTTTTTTACAGAGAGCTTCCAGAACAGTTAAGGCCTGGTCGCGCAGGCCCAGTATGAGAGCAGTCATGGCCTGACTTTTATTCTAGCAGTTCGCCTTCATAACAGCTTCAACCTGGATTTAGTAGGCTGACCAGGAAAAAGTTCCATCGAACAGCGGCACTTTGAATCTACGTAGCAAGGGTTCTGTCGCTACTACGGAGGTTGTAATTCCATCCCCAAGTTTGGGTTCGTCCAGAGTTTTCTTCACGTCGTAGATGGCCCTAGTGGGAAAGTTATAGTATGTATTGTTTTTTTTTAATTTTCTAGGAAGCTCTCCCAGTTCTGCTACTCGACACTAGATTATGCTAGTGGCATTAATTATGGCATGCAACAATACAGTACGCATACCAATAGAGAAATTGGGTGGGCTTGTATCGGGACACACAGCCGTTGGTTTTAACGTGAAATGTTTAAGTCAGCCAGTACAACCGGTACAACCTGTCAACAAGATAGCCGTTTTTTTTAAATATTTTAATACAATTCTACAACACCAGAAATATTGCAGATGTGTTATCGGCATTTTGAAAAGAAGGAAATAAAAACATGGGTGGCACTGTTGACAGTATGAGTGTAAAAATAATCCAACAAGAAGCACTATCAACTCAGAGCCAACAGAGTTCACCGGGAAATAACAATATTCAGACACTTCGGAACTAAGTTCACATCATTAAAAGTACTTTACGAAAACCATCAAAGCCTCTACAATAAACAACACCTATTGGAAAAATTTATAACCCAGAATCCGACCTACTTACCTTTTTGTATAGTCTTGGTTAAATCACCAACTTGGAGTTTATTAATTTTACCGGATATAAAATAGCAGCTTCCTACTGCCGAAAAACAAAATGTGAAGGCGGCGTGAGCATCTTACTTCAGTGACATCTAGAACGTATTGAAAAAAAACTGATATTGCATATATGTCAATAGAATATAATATATTGGAGGTGTGTGGAATATAGTTACCGAAAGAAAATATGTTGTTAGTAGATTTTTACTGGAACAGGAAAAGGGGAGAAATATTCTATGAGCAATTGCAAAAAATATTGAAATTCATTGATAACAAATACTCAAAATATAAAGTTATTTTTGGGTGATTTCAATACAAACGTCCTCGATAATAATTCTAAAACATCACAATTATCAAATGCTATGTCTGAATACAACTTATTTCAACACATTAAAGACCCTTCACGTTTAACACAAATATCATCAACGTGCTTGGATTTAATATTTACCGATTTTGATAAAAATAAAATACCGATAAAAGTTGAGGAGTGAGAATTTTGTAACCATGCTGCAACCACCATTCAAGTAGAGTCACAATCACAAACTAAGCAAAAACTTGGTATACTGAGAAATAGTTTTACAATTTAGCTAATATAGAACAATTCAAACTAAATTAAAAAAATCCATTGCTAATTATATTACGACCTGAAAATAATTTACATAAAAATGTATTAAATTTCGTAATATTTTGTAAGATATTTTAATTAAATGTGTACTAGAACGTAAAATAAAACTAAAAACCAGTAACGAAAAATACTGGCTAACTACTGGCATAAAAGAATCTTCAAAAAATAAACGACTTCTAAAAATACTAGTAGTAACATCTTAAATAAAAGGCCAAGTTCTACATAATTGCTATAAAAATATGAAAAAGTACTTAAAAAAACAGTAAATATTTCCAAAAAATTACATTACATACATACATTAAAAAATTCGTCTACCAAAATTAAAAAACTGAACGTACAAATAAAAGAAATTCGAGCGATAGCAACAGCACATCACTAAAAATAAACAATACCATTACCTCGGTGCCAAGTAAATATGCAAATAGATTTAACAATTACTATGCGTCCATTGGTAAAAGTAGCTCTCCAACAGCAACTGGCATTACGTCCAGTTCTGAGCGCGACAGAAAATACCTTCTTTCTCAGCCCATTCGATTTTCACGAAGTAAATAACACCCTAAAAAGCCTAAAAAGTAAAAGAACTTTTGGAATAGACGAGATTCTATCTACTTTACTCATACAATGTTCTTCTGAACTTGCTTTACCATTCAGAATTCTCAAACAATGATTTGACGAAGGAGTTTTCCTAAATCTACTAAAAAGGCTATAATAAAACCGACTTATAAAAAAAGATAAAAAAGACCCCAACAACTATCGTCCTATAGCCCTACTGCATTCACCTTCTAAAATCTTCGAGAAAGTAATTTGCAATCGCGTATGTAACTTCTGTGAAAAGTGTAATATGTTTGATTAACTGTTTATAAACATATTCAGGAAATCGTTATCATAACTAATAATAACAAATACGCAATCGGTGCACTACTAGACATGTCTGAAGTTTACGATAAGGTTCAATTTAAAATTCTTGTAAACACACTATATCCGTGGTAAAGCATACAGATGGTTCAAATCATATTTATAGAATCGAGAGCAATTCGTAGATGTAGACCACTGCAATTACGAAACGAAAGAAGAAAAATCAGTACGATCAGACGAAAAAAAATGTAACGCATCAATCCCTTAAGGGAGTGTTCTGGGCTGCCTGTTAATTTTATTCAATAAAAACCACCTCACCACAATTACAGAATAACTCTGTGTACTGTTTGCCGATGATATATTCCTGCTTACCTCACGTGACAGCAGTTTTCCAAGCAATCAATTACATTTGATACTAGAAAATACAACAAACTGGATGGCAGAACATAAACCCGAAATAAATTTCTCCAAAACGAAAATAATAAGCTTCCACCCTTACGAAAACTTTCCACTAAATACTTTACCTACGATAACATGAAAATAGAAAAAGTAAACGAATTCACCCTACTTGGCTTAAAAAGGGACACAAATATTAACTGGGAACCGCAAATAATAAAAATTGAAAGCAAATTAGCAAGTTTAACATACGCTCTCAGAGAAGTGAAAAAATCTACCGATATAAAAACTGCACTCAGTACCTATTATGCTTTTGCGTACTCGTGGCTCTGCTACGGGGTTATCATACGGGGAAATAGCACAGACGTTTCTGATCTTTTAATCCTACAAAAAAAAACAATTCGAATAATATTTAACATACAAAAAACTGATAGCTGCAAACCATTCTTCGTCAAACGTAAAATTCTCACCTAACCGTGCACATACATTTAAAAAATCTGCAAATTCATTAAAAAATACTCAGAATTTTATATCAAATAGGAGAAAGCAATACCAGATACCAATGACGCCATAAAGAAAAGGTGACTCTACTCATATCTCGCCTTAAACTACTTAACTACCTGACTCAATACAAAATATAAGAAAGAAACTATTTTTACAAATAAACAAAAGGAATTTTTATTACTGAAGTACGTTACGTTGTATTTAAATTATATTTCATTTCAAGAATACCTACAGTTGCAATATTACATAGTGTATCTACCATTATTGTTTCATTATAATGGTCCTCCTCTATCTTAATTGCCGTGCCCTGTTGGGCCCATAATGATCCCATAATTTTAAGTTAAAACTTAAAATGTTATCAACACATGGATGCAATAAATAATATGAATAGCAATACGATTCCAAAAGGTAGTCGGGCGAGGAAGAAAACTCCTAATAAATCGCACGATAGTGGACCGCCAGGCATCTAAATGCTATAGATGGTAACGTTAGTTTTATCATTTATATGTTGGTAAACTCGGCAGAATTAATCCGTAAATTCCTCAAAGCACTCCCCAGCAAGGAATCAAGCCTATCAAAGCGAACTCGGCAGTCAACGTTTCGATTCGCTCTGCATTCCATACGGTCAAGTGGAAGGAGCTCGCACTGGGGAGCCTCGGCCCAGAGGTGAGGACGGTGTTTCATGTGAGGCTGTGTGAGCTAAGCCAAGTACGCTAAGCTTTTTAAAAGATAATTTTAATAAGCTAAGCTTTCTCTTCCAAGTGAATATGACACTGCAAGTCATTCGATATGTTGACGCCGAAGATTTCAATATTGGTTGCGGCAACAAGGGAAGTGCCCTGAAATCGAGGAGATACAACAAAGGGGTTCTTTTTAGCGGTAAACGCGCAAACTTTTGAATGATTTGTCATCTAACGACTTTAAAGTTCAATGCTTTCCTAATACGTCAGATTTAAAGTTTCGACCAACCAAACATATGCTATTATTATAGCGTCTAATAGACCGACGTCATTCAAGATGCCACCAACGTGACTACTATTTGAATTGATTCTTCATCATCATCATAATTATAACAGCCCTTCACAAGTCGACTGCTCACTTTAAGGAACGCGACAAAGCATGGTGTTGACCCACCTGCATCCATTGAATTCCTGCATGTCTTACCGGCTATGTCAGTCACTCTCGTTCCACTGTGGATATCCTTATTTCTAAGTTTATCACGCAGAGAAACCCCGAGCGACTTTAAGCGTCCTAATACGGCCAGCAGTGAAGGACCACGTCTCAGTTCCATAGGTCATCACTGGCAACACGCACTGGTTGTATGATCTCGTTTTCAGGTTTTAAGGTATAGCTGACGAGAAGAATTGCATTTATTTATTTTTATTTATTTATTAATTTCCACATATATACTACAATTACAGGTTTAATAACCGAATGCGATAGTACATGCTAAAACTAATACAAAAAACAATACCAATGTACAAACAACTGCGAATAACAAGTAACAAACAAGGCAGCCCTTGTGAATTCATTCAGAGTGCAACAGAATAGGCCAACCCTATCCGACACTTGATTCAAAAGGCGTGTGGCGCGAGTAAGTGGCACTTCCCGCAGCAAGTTCGTACGCGTACTCAGCTCTGCACACAGAAGTAAATCTTTCTGAGCAACACCTTTACCTTACCCCTTAAAAGACGAAACATATAGGAAACCAGATCCAGTTCTCTCCTAACCCTCAGTTCGTTATATCCCACCATGCCCAGGATGAACAAAGTAGGATACTTTAACGGATAGAATGGGTATACTCCACAGCGTTTCAGATATTAATATCTAATAAATTTATTTTGTATTCGTTCCAGCATGAGGACGTACTTAGTCTCATGCGGAGCCCATACGGCTGCATTACATTCGAGGTCGCTTCCTACTAAGGCATCATACAACACATAGCTGCCACAATATTCTTAAATCCGTAAGCTCTGCGTAAGATGCACGATATGCCTTCTTGCAGATTTTTTCGACATGTTCTTTAAATGAAAATCTTTAAGTGAGTTCAACGCCGAAATCCCTAAGTTCACTGACTCTGGTCATTGACTCTCCCGCAACCTTGTAAAATTGTTTAGGATAGAATGGTGTGCTCGCAAAAATGTTATTGTTACAAACTCAGAAGTATTAAACTGTAAACAGTTTCTCTCACGCCAAGCCACCACTCTATCGCTATCACTCTGCAATCTTTCACAGTCATGTCGATTTTCGATCTTGAGATATAGTTTAAGGTCGTCTGCGAACTACAAGCATTTCGTCTCTTTCACTACCCCTCATTTAATATCAAAATGAATACAAAAGGTCCTAGGTTACTGGCCTGACTTACACCCAACCTTGTATAATATGGCTGCGAAACGTAACCGGCATACTCCACAAACTGGTACTTGTCTCTCATATACCTCGCGAAAAATTGTAAAAGTTCTGGAGTAAAGCCGAAACTCGCTAACATTTTGAGCAATACATCATTGTCTACCAGAAAAAAAAAGCCTTTGTTTTTGAAATCAAAGTATGCAGCGTCAATTTGGTCCCTAGAATCCATAGCCGTCGCAAGGTCTGACATATAGTTGAGCAGGTTGCTGGTCGCGCTTCGTCCCGGGTGGGAGCCGTGCTTTGCGTGCATTAACTGAGCGCTTTTTTGTGAGTACAACCTATTATGAACTGTTGATTCCAAAACTTTTGCCAGTGTTGAAAGCACTATCACAGGTCCATAACTTTCAACACTGGAAGATACCTTTCCCTTTGGTACCGGTATGACCCTCGTGATTTTCCACATCTGTGGGAACACTGCGGACTATAAGCATGGATTGTATATTATGTGAAGAAGCGGCTCAGCTAATACCCCCTGACATTCATGGAACAGAAAAGACGGGATGCCATCCGGTCCCACGGAAGTCTTAGGTTTAGATCGCTGTAGCGATTGCTTCACGTCATCTAAATGTAAACAGTACATGTGCACCCTCACCCCTCGCACACGCTAGCCCCGCTCGCCACACTTGCGCTCACGTCCAGCTGCGGGTGCTCTGTGCTATATACCAAGTGGAAGTATCTCGCGAATTCTCTAACGCACTAATCTCCAGTCAAAGTTTCCCTGTTTTTTATAACTATTAGCTGCTGTCTAGTTCCCCTTTTAGATTTAATATAATTCCAGAATGCTTTCGGTTCCCTCAACAGGTGACGTTGACTTCAGTCTCGATATTGTTCATGCACATGTTTTATCACTTTTTTTCAGTCAAACCCTGCATTCGGCATACTGACAGTAATCGCTAAGTACCTCATTTTAAATCACTTATGTAAAAACGCTTTTAATTTTATTTCACTGATTTTATCAGCCGTATACCAGTCATGGTAACGTACTTAGGATTACTGGGTCTCCATTTTTTCCTCGGAACACCGTCGTCATTTATAGCATTTAGTGTATCATAAAAAAACATTAAACTATTGTTTTAAGTCTAAAATCCATATCAGGGACGAATCTATAGCTGCTATGAACGGATACAACAATAAGAAATCCGCTTTTTTTAAATTCCATTGAACATAGCAAAACTCTCTAACCTCGTTATCATACACCGTAGCAACCATGCTGGGGGGCGGGGTAGGAAAAGGCCACGAGCCCAGACGCACTTTCACTGCCAGCACCCGGTCATATGGATCAGCTGGTACAATCGGACGCACACGATGTCTTCGTCATATGTACTCAATACAAGATCTGAACAACGACCACTGCAGTTAATTACGCCGTTACTCTGAATGAAGATGTGTCGTAATTTCCCTAACGCTGCCCAGCCGAGTTGAATCCGTCGATTGACCTCTCGGTCGAAGTTGGACTTACCTAGTCGGACTATTTGTCC
>DWHP01005751.1:0-11753 GCA_018247895.1 Parnassius honrathi | reverse complement strand
TTTATATACAGATAGAGCTAAATAAGTTTTACTCCAGTCGTGGTGGTCTTACCATTTCCATTGCCCTTCTGCGCAGTACTGGCCATTTCAAATCAAAATCATTTAATTTTATTTTAAAAACATGGAATTATTTTTTCAAAATTAGTCATTACTTTATTGATAAGTGTTATTGTTTCATCGTATTTGAATCTTTTTCGTCATCGTAAATACGTTAAAAATACGAGTAATTATGGAATATGAGTACCGTCGTGGCAGCAACGTGGCACAAGCGGCACGCAACATCAACGATCTTTACGGAGTGAGTGAAGTGAAAGAACGTACCACTTGTTAACGGTTTGTCCGCTTCCGTTCCAGAAATTTCGACCAGAAAAATTAACCCCGTGGTCGTCTGAAGACTTTGGTCGACAATGGCGTTCATTCGGCCATTGTACCCCACCTCTTACGAATAAGATGGAATACCTTTCAGTTTGTTATAATACCGAAGCCGGAACACAGAAGTTGTAGAACTGCTATAAAATACAGAAACAGGTAGAGAATGGTACTACCTATTATTTCATCTGCAGTGATATTACTCTCACCTAATATGGATGTATGATTCTGTAACTACTTTCACAGTACTTGTTATTAATTTTATAGTAACCGAAAATCTTACAAACGTAAAGAAAAAAAAGTTTAATAGAGTGTATTATAAGTTCTTTTTTTATACAGAGTAGTCAAAAGAAATGATAGCACAGGCCACTGACGTCGTTGTCCTCACAGTGAGCGCTTTAATTGAAATGTATCTCAACCATGTTCGGACTATGATGTTCGGAATAATTCCTTTACCATGGTAAATTTATAATCCAACGATAATCTTGAGACAATGTAACATGATGCGACAACTTCAGGGCTCGTCACAACATAATTGTCCAATTTACCTTGCCGTTCGTAAAATAATGGTTGTTTTGTGTTTATTTTGGTATGAGCTTAAAAGCAATTTCAATCTATTTTATTATAGCCTCTATAGATTTAGATATTTGCATTTTTTTATATCTCCTTTTGTTTATGAAATAATACTTTAATAGTTTTAAAAGATGATTTATTTTGTCAGTTTTTTAATAACACAAAAATTTCTGCGTGTTTTCGTTTAGAATGATAAAACGTATAGAAGGGACGCCGATTATCTGAGGTCCGAAGAGAGTGGGATGAGATGGTACTCCCCGAATCCGCCAACTTGTTTTCGCACCGGGAGAGCAAAACATGTCCCAAGCAGGTGTCGGATTTATCGTCCACATGTCTCTCGTTAACAACGTTGTAAAGATTGGGAGTGTGTCTACGAGAGTTGCGTACCTTCTATTCAGAATCACGAAACCGTATCTCCATCCATATCTCGGCACATCCCGATGATGAGGTGAAAGAAATGTTTGAGGATATCTTTAGAGCCATACATTCCTCCGAAACCCACTATACGTGGGGAGATTTCAACGCAAAACTAGGCACAAATGAGAATGGTGAGCTGAAAGTAGAAAATTTCGGAATACGGCAACAAAACTCAAGGGGTCAGCAAATGGTTGACTTTATGGAGAAAAAGGGACTCTTCAAGATGAACTTTTTCTTCCAAAAGAGGCCCACAGAAATTGGACCTGGTCAAGCCCGACGGTTCGACAAAAACTGAAATAGACTTCATTGACGACCAGACGGCACTGTTCAGTGACGTGTCAGTGATAGATAGCAAGGGTAAAATAAATAGAAATATTTGGTTCAGTTACATAACGCCTTAACATACATGACTTGGGGATCGCCTTTTGGGCAAGGAGATGCTTGCAGAGTATGCAATTGAAAAAATAAATAAATTGATTAACGTCAATGGCGAGAACATCATTTACCTTCAATTTGCCGACGACATAGTCCCTATGGCAGAATCACTGAAGGACCTAAGCACTATCAATTACCTCAATAGTATCTCCCAACGGATAGGCCTTAACAGGAACATGGATACGAATCCGTGAAATCCGTGTTGCTCGCGTACTGTCAAATTTACGGCATGCGCGTAGCTCCTGGTCTATCACAGTTGCATAAAGAAAAATTAAATAAAGAAATCGTATATGTAGAGGCTGTAACACAAATTAATCTTTAGCCTAAAATAGCAGCAAGTAGATGTTGTGAAGTAAGTACCTACATTATTTATTAATGATTATATTTATTGAAGTTAAAACTTCTTTAGGCATGCTGAGCGATTTTTGGATGGTAAAATTCTTATGAGTTTGCGTCACCAATCATGTAACCGCTACATATAAATACTACCTTTTTTCTTCGACACAAATATTATGTTTAAATAACATAAATGTAAATTAAAGATTATGTCAATTAAGTTGTATTTATATTTTGTATACTGGCTTTATTCAGTCCATCATAATATCTACTACGTTTTAATTAAGGCGATGGAGAGGAGGAGAGGACAGGAGATTGGCAGCAGCGTCTTTCTAAAAACAACTTGAAAATTTAAAAAAAACACTGCGACCTACCCGCCTACCAAGCGTGACAACTATAGCAAATACTCTGTGGGGCAAATTATTCAGTTATCCACTGCTGTACGTAAGCGTCCCCAATATATAAATGGCTGTTACCGTAACTGTAATGTATTTTAAAATGTTTAAAAAAACTCTGTTATTTTAAAGTTTTAGTTTTCATTTCTGTCGGAAGTCTCCAATAACTGTCAATTTTTAGTTGTTATAATACGCAATTTTAAGTATAATATAATATTTACGGTTACTAAAATATTTTCTTCTTTACTTTCCTTTGTATGGTTGTTCGTGAAGACAGAACTTCCACAATAAAGTCAATGCTGTAATACTTATAGTAAGTCCCAGCAAAAGATTGTATCACTAAGACATTTTTTGTGTATTCTTTTCATTGCATGTTTTGTATACGTCGTGTATAAACTAAGAACAAACTTTCTTGTTATTTTTCATCATTGAGAGTAGATTTGTATAGAAGAAAATAAACTAAAAAAAGTAAAAACCAATTTCAAAAACTAAATGGAATAAATATATTCACATAAAAATATATTTATCCAAAAATAATTATTGTAGGACATATAAACAAGTGCATATGCCGCGGAGGTTCAAGCAGACGACGAAACACTTTGCCACCGAGCCATCAATTATGTGTGGTGTAAGAGAAAATATTTAAACATTTTCTGGAAAAGACAACCTCGCTGCATGCAATGCACGGAGCGAACTGTTGATTGAAATTAGCACAAGTAATATCAACTCTGTGCTGTGTGCACCAATCCAACCCAATTTCTTAAGTACGGCCATCTTTTTGAAAAAATGCATGACCCTTCAAAAAGACTGGAAGATTAATTGTAAATCAAGAAAAGCCGATTTAGCGGCTTAATTCTTACCAAATATTTCTTTTCAAATATACTGCCTTACCGGTTTCAATCCAGACGCAGAGTTTCCCTCGTGCTCGAGCCACAGGATAGGACCGCTGTCTTACAAAATACGAGCGCAAAATGAAGGCTGCTTTGTTTCGTACGGTCAAAGACGAGAACCAAAAACACTTTCTATACCTTAGTTAGGAAACCGCTCTGGCGTCGCCTACTTAGGATCTAGTAATATTGCGTTATTTACATTCAAGGTAATCAAAGAACTATATTATCATTTTTTTTTGAAAAAAGCTCTTCAAGTTTTTTGTATAAAATGTAGCCTAGATCCCTGCATTGCTCTTTTCGAAATAATTTGCATGCGAAATTTTAAAACGATTGTCAAAATACATTTCACGTTGATATTTACACGTGTGAATTGAGGTGTTAGTAACATATTACTTGCTACAAGGGCTCCGCCCACTCCCACGTTCTATTATGTATGTATTTATAGTATTCTATGGTACGGATAGACAGTAAAATAGACAATTTTTAATGTTTGTTTATCCTCAATAGCTTGCAAATAATCCAATTAGCATAAAAGAAGTCAGCAATTTAGTATTAAATACGGAGACTTCAATTTTATTTTTATGTCTAAATAACAATACAGTTGAATAATGTATTGCGTCCAAAAATATTTGTTTTAATCAAACGCTTTTATCCTGCACGCTTTATTGCGTGAATCAAGTAACAACTATTTTATCGTGTCAAAAACATATTTTAATACACTTCATGTATATAAAAACATTTTGTAAAATTAATTTAAGAACAATAGCGGCTACCACTACTATGAAGTTGTGAGCTCTAAAAATTGGCAGTTTTGCCGAAACGAGTGTAGTGCAGCGAAATATACGTTTCACGTTCAGTTTGGTACTTTGAAAATTTTAAAATAGATTTTAATGGTAACATTTAATACCATTTTATTATCATCCTCTGTCAATAGAGCCTTTAATTAATATTAATATTAATTTGTCATAATTCTCACGCTTGACAGGCGGGTTACTTTGAGCTGTTATCAGAAAGGTGCTGCGGCCCATCTTTGTTACAGTTTCGTTCTGTCGCCTCTTACATCATCCGTGGAATGATATGGAGTAGTGGATCCTTACGTTGTAAGTTATACAATTTGGCAACAACGTATCGTTAAAGATTTCTTATATTTACGCGGCAACTCCATAGTTCTTAAAACCACTTTTACGGACGTTTAATTTTCTTGAATCTGTAAAAGTAGTTCTCTTCTACGTATAATTAGTTATTTCAATGATCACTAATATTAATATTACTTAAATTTTTAGTAAAAAACAGATCCAAATATAAAACGACAAAAAAAATCATTTCCACACATTTCTGAAGTCGGCTTAAACGCATTATCCGAGATACTATATCTCGGCATTGACCTCAGAAGCTTTTACGTGAAAATTATTTCATATTTTTGATTTTCGAAATAGCTTCCACTTTTTATCAAATGTTTAATTATTTACTCCGTTGAGTGGTGGTTGGAGTGGCTTTGCACGTTTCGCACTTTTTCTGGATCTTGAAAACAACGCAACTTACCGGGTCCAAATGTGAATATAAACTATCTAGGGATCAGTTCACAAAAATAAATTATAATTATCAGTTTGACGGTTTTAAAGTCTATAACACGCAGGTAGAAACATTTTTTGGGTTTTATGTAGATAGATAGATAGGTCCATGCATGTTTACGGAGCGACGAAGAAGGTGAAAAAGAAAATTATCCATATAATGCAGTATCATAGTGCCTTTGAAAGTTTTCGTGAGAAGCAAGATTAACATGGCCACTGTATTTTAACCACCTAATAACCACCACATGGACTTAACCTGTGATTGAATTTAGTTTTCTAAAGTATTTAATATATAAATAAATATAAAGAGATATCAGTGAACTTACGAGTACATAAAAAATAGGCGTCGTGTAGATAAATTAAATTATTTACCCTTTTTAGTGGTCAAGGAAATATCACAATTTCAAGGTTACAGCTAGAAGGTTAAAATAGTAAAGACATTAAAATCTTCATTCAATCTTAATTCACAAATCTATAAGGAAAGCCCCTGAAGTACAGCCTATTTAATAAAAAAACAAATAATTTAAATCGATGCAGCCTTTCCCGAAAAATCGGCGAACATACAAACATAAAAGAAAATACGCGTCAAATTCGACAGTCTCTTTTTGTCCCTTGTATTAATAATAATTTCTATTTTGCTACGTTCGAACATGATTCACAAACATAAAATTAAGGAAAAAATAAAGGTATAGAAGATTTTTACTCAATTTGTATTATTACCACATTACCGGAAAGCTTCCGACTGGTAGAGTTAGATAATTCTAATTCTAGAGAATTTGCTATACGCGTCATCTCGCCACTGATCCAACTACTTTACTAGTTATCTATCTATATCTATCCAATAAAGAGAAAGATTTTGTTCACATTGATCTAAGTCAGTTTTTTGACATTAAAAGTAGTAGATGGAATATGGATCGTTCTTTCAACTTGCCATCGCACTTGCATGTAAGTAAGGTGTTGTAGTTCAGACTTCATACGTCATAGCAATACCTATTTTTATTTCTGTCACTTACTTGTAATATCACTTTAATTTCTGTCGTTTTACAATCCTGCACATTCAAAGGTTGTATGGAAGAAATTGCTTTTAGTAATGAATTGTATATAATGATGAAGGTCTAGATCTATGTGTCTTCATTTAACTCGAAATGGAAATTTAGTCAGGCAGTGCGCTGCAACAACGCATGCATATTGTCCTGGCACGTAGCCTGCTAGTAATTTAAAAAAGAAAAAATTTTTCCAAAACTTTATGAAATTAATACTAATAAGCTCTATTTGATTAAAATAATCCTATGCCGTTTTATTTTTAAATGAATCCACAAAAGAAAACGACTTTTACCCAAAAAACACCTTCGAGAGAGAAATGGTCCCAATTTTAAATAATAAATTATTGAAGGACTGCACAAGAAGGATATGATACTTCAAAAATTTAAATAAATGTAGGTAAAATATGCATACGCAAATAAGTTAAAACAAACATTATAAATATATTGTAGCTATAAATAACCGTTTATAGCGGAGAACCAATTTCCAGTTAAATTGAGTCGCGAGTCTCAATTTTTACTCTGTCGGACGTAAGCGCCCACCGCTCGGAGACTATAAAGTTGGCACTAGTCCATAAAACATTTAAAAAACCTAGTGAACAAATAAATGCCCGTCGTCTGTTTTGTCAAATCCGTGCAATACGTGAGCGCCGCCTCGACACTCCGTGCGCTGATTTTATAGCGCCATAAAATCTCGTGAAATGCGCCCTTAAATCACAACTCTGTGTCGTATTTCATCGTTTCGGTTGTCAATGTTTATTTTATATCATATTTTAGAGGTCCTTTCCTTTATAAATCACGTTCGGATTGATATACATTAAGGTCACGTACTTCTGACAGGTACGCTTAGTTTCCCCATTTTCTCGTTTGCTGCGGCGTGCTGACAAGTGGTCTGCCACAGCAGTGTGATATGTTTTCTTTATAAAATGTAAGAATATTGGCTGGTTTAATATAGAACAATGTAATATAAAGACGGAGCGTTTATATGGACAGGCAAAGAAACGTTTGATTCTATTCAACCGGGCAATAACTATGTATTGCGCAGATGTGTTGCATTTTTACATGAATTCGCCAATTTATATAAAGCCACCAGGGAGAAACCATTTAAAAAGGCTTCGAAGTATATTATATTGTTGTTTACTCAACAAATATTTTCTATATTATATAATTTGTCTTTCTAATATATTGTAGCGAGTTACTCACTGGAGATACAGAGAAAAACTGAGGTTTGTTGTATTTTTTCATAGGGTGACAACTAACACAATCTCTACATAATGTTAGTGTACGCTATAGCCTGTACATATGTCCTCGATTAAGAATCAACGTGCAAATAATTTGTCACCGGTCAGGACTTACATAGAGTGCCTTGTTTCCGATTCTCTACACTCTTTATACGAAACGTAGTAGCATTAAGCTGCTATTTTGCGATTTTATTCTGTGAGAGCGTGGTCCTATCCCGCTGGCGACCCATCCGTGCTACAAACATAATATAGCTGCAGCGTGACAAGAATTACTCACTGTAAATACAGTTGGCTTAAAGACGTGCATTGTAGTGTTCTTTGAGAGGTCACCGTAAAATTGTAATTAGCTGCAGCGATTAATTATCGTCTGTCGTCTTCTGTTGCTGAACATATGCCTCCTCCATTTTGCTAAATTTATACCGTCCTCATAGATGTTTCATAGGGAGATATTTGCCATAGCTGTCACGCTTGACAAACGGTGTGATAACTGCGGTTTTTATTTTTAGTGGTGTTAGGTTTTGGTCTAAGGAAGACGCTACTGCTCATCCTCCGGTTTATTTCCTTCTGTCGTCTCTTAGAACCACCCTCGGAACGATATGGAATAGTCACTATCCCTTCTCCATTCACTATCCGATAGTGGAATACTTGTACCGTGATACGTGTTATGAATAAGTTCATTGAGAATATGGATCAATAAATTCATCACATATAAGTATTATAGCTATGGTATGATACAATATTTATTTTATAGAATTTTTTTTATAGAATGAGGGTGACGTACGAGCACATGAGATAATATGACTATGCTGCTATTTCACGCTATTACTATGCGGGTGTGATCCGTTCCGGGTCATGCTGACTCATTCGTGGTGCTGCCATAACGCGTGGCTTTACCAACTTAATCATCAAGTAAATTACCTTCAAATTATCATATAATAAAAAATTACTTATGATAATTTGTACTTATACATATACTTACCACAGTTTGATTAAAATAAAGCAATATTTTGTAAAAATTATGGTAACAAATGAGCAGAAAGTCATGTGATGTTGCAAACACACACCTTCGTATATATTCAATTAAGAGGATTGTGAAGTGCGTATATACGACGTGAGTAGATGTTTTCAAAAATGCTATCTGTTCGTGTCTGTTTCATAACGCTCGCTTCATATTGCTGTATCGTGCGTTAAACAGAGTTCCAAGTCTTGAAGGCTATTGCCTACATTTCCTTTTTGAAATATTGTTTCCGGCGATAACGTTTTTACCCCCCTAAACCTTTACGACATAACACAATTTTGGTCTCATTAGATTTAGGAAACCTTAAACTAGATCAGTACGTTTTTTTAGTACATACGTACATAAAATATAAACACTCACGCCTGTCACCCAGAGGGGGTTAGGCAGACACCACAGATCTCCATTTGGCACGATCCTGACACACGTATACGTGGAAGAGTCATGCTGCAGCTATTAGTAGTATAGTTCTAAAATTAATGGGTCGGCTCGACCGCGGAAGGCCCACGCTCTACAGAATACCAGCGTAAAATAGTAGCTTAATGATGCTGTGTTTCGTATGGTGAGAGTAGAGAACCGGAAATTCTTTCGACGAGAAATGAGGCATTCCATCTTAGTCCTCATGGGTGACAATGCATCTGTATTTTGATTCGTAATCGAGGATGAATGTAGGTGTCTATGTGCCCACAGCAACCACTTACCATCAGGTGGACTGTGTGCTCGTTTGTCACCTTATCCTATAAAACAAATAAAATAATTAAAATAACCTTTGTTACCTACCCACATGCTCGTCGGTTAAGGGTACTCTTAATTTGGCTCATTTTGAATATATCGCCAATTTTATCGATATACATTCGCCTAGAACGTCCTTTTCTGACTTGTTTGTTCACTTCTGCAACATACATTTGCTTTGTCACTATTACCTCATTCGTTCTTTCCACATGACCTAACCACCGAATCATTCCTGTCTTAAACCTGGTCACAACATCGTCTTGCAAAACATACTCTGCTCTTATTACACAATTTCTCATCCTGTCACTCAGATTCAGCCCTAACATATTCCTTAACGACCGCCTTTGTACTGCGTTTATTCTACTTTCGTGCTTCTTCTGCCACACGAAACTTTCACCACCATACGTTAAAGTAGGTACTAACACAGCACTGTGAATTGCCATACGTGCCCTTTTTGACACATTCTGACTTTCTCAATAGAGTGTAGAGCCCCATTTACTTTATTTTCTGCGTTCACTCGTCGTTCTATATCCTTATCCTATATCCCATCCCTGCTGAATACACATCAAAAATATACAAACTCATCTACTTGCTCGAGCAACTCCCCTTCTATACTTATTTCACATATCGTTTTACTTTCTTCTCGTTCAAAAACCACAACTTTCGTCTTCTTGCGTTCACTTTTATTCTACCTTTTTTTTAGTAATTCAGTTTAATTTAATATAAAAAAACGCTCAAGGAAGTTGTAAAGTAAGTTTTAAATATTGATATTTAGATGCTAATAAGTAATAACTTACGCCGTACGCCATATTTCTTTAGAATAAAACGTACGGACCTAGTTTTTCGTAATATAGCTACATTTCCAAGAACTATGAAAATTAGACTGCGTTTGCGGGGGGAAATCCTTATAGCTTTTTGTATGAAATTTTACAGCTTCACAGTCCTCTTAAGATTCTAAATTCAGAAGCATTGTCGTTACTGAAGAATACGACGGAATGCCTTATTACTCCGTTTCTTGTCATAATCAAAATAAACCATTATGCAACTGCAACATTTTTGCTTTGGAAACCAATCATTCTGTGTTTATTCTCAGGGAAACAGCTATTTTTGTATTTCCCCAGTCAAGGTAATATATTCGTACTTCAAATGTAATGTAGCACGACGAGCTACATCGTTAAATAATATTTGTATATAAAGAATAATAAAATAATAACCAGTAAACGCATCGTAAATTTACCGCGCCACTGTGTTCAAAGTATGTAACTCTCTAAACTTTTGCCACCTTGAGGTCTTGAAGGCAGCGAAACTTTTGTTCGATGAAGTTAGCAGAGAGTTGGACATGTCTCTAGCAACTTAATTTATTATTTGCAAGGGACCTAAATAACATTTTTATTAACAATAATTATTGAGCTCAATCTTATTTTGTGTTTCGTAAAATGTGGATTTTTTTATAAATGAGCATATAGTCCAACAGATGGTGATTAGCGCCACTCATGGACTTTTGCAAGACCGGATCAATTGTGGGTGCGTTGGCGGTTTTTAAAGAACAAGTGACTCTTTTATTTTTAATTACTGTGAATCAAAGCAAAATTTTTACGCAAAAATTTCTGAGTTTTAAAAAAATAATATTTTTCCTTCTTATTAAAAAACGTACGCTGTCTTTTTCCATCACATAAGGATAATATCTTGTATTTTGTATACGTTGATTGTACGTAGACACACATCAAGATCTAGAACACATATAAGCAGACCATACAAATTCCGTGCGGGATTCGAATCCGGAGTGCGCTGTATATGTTTAGCTCCCAACGATTTATATCTCTCGTGTTTATATCTATCGCTACCAAGTCTTTTATATTTATGTCCACGTTTAAGTAGCATTCATAGCGAATGCCGATTCATAATTATTGAAGGTTTTTTTTACAGGATAAGGGTGACAACGAGCACACAGTCCACCTGCTGGTCAGTGGATGCTGTGGCCCATAGATATCTACATTTATCCTCGATTAAGAATCAAAACGTAGATGCGCTGTCACCCCTGAGGACTGAGATGGAATGCCTCGTTTCCGGTAAAAAAGGGTATTCGGATCTCTATACTCAACATACGAAACTCAGCAGTATTAAGGTGCTATTTTACGCTGTTATTATGTGAGAGCGTGGTCTTTCCCCGGTCGAGCCGACCCGTTCGTGCTACAAACATAATATATAGCTGCAGCTTGGCTCTATCACGATAATCAGATTTATCAAAGAGCAATGATTATAATAGTATAACCAGTAAAAAAAAAATCAAGCACATCGGTGAAAAGTTGACGGCCACAATTATTGATATGTAAACAAGTTTTGTTTAGGAATCGATCGACGATGCTCGAGCCGTCGACACCACGGAGCAGAAGTAATCCACTTAGGATTAGTCGTAAACACGGAGGGTCATTGTAGTGACAAAAACGATCTGTTGTCGTCTAAGCATAAAGAAAGCATATACAATGTAAATTTTGAGACCATCTCGTTATAAAATTAAAATTATTCAGAGAATTTTTTGAAATAAATCCTTGGATAAATTATCCAATAAAAATAATAGGTCCTTACATATGAAATTGGCGTTTTGTACGAGTGGAATATAAAGTCAATTTAAAAAAAATGTATTTAATTAATCAAAGTATGCATTTTTATACGTGGTAGAGCCATGCTGCAGTTATATTAAAAATATAGTTGTAGCACGAATGGGTCGGCTCGACCGGG
>DWHP01005750.1:0-11753 GCA_018247895.1 Parnassius honrathi | reverse complement strand
TAACAATACAAGCTATTTTTAACAGAAAAATAAACACAATTACAGATAAATGATGAATTAATCGAAGATAAATGATGTAAATGTTTATGAACCAAAATCTAAAAACAATTGTACAAATTAACGAAAACACACCAACAAACAGTCATCTTACACATGCAATTTCCATTAAATAATCAAATTGCAGCAAACACGCTTGTGTCCGTTACGTTAGATAATATCCACTAAGGAACACGGCTTACGTATCACGTATCTAATTACCAGTAAGCCAGTTACAACCGTTCCTAGAATACCAAGCCGCGAAAGCATCTCGTGTATCAAACAAACAAACAAACGGAAACAAAGCGACCTGTATCGTTGCACTTATTGTAAATATTTACAGACGCACTGTTGTGTTACCGACTCCGTAAACATTCGGGGAGTGAGCTGTCTGTTTTTTTTTTCTAAACGTATGTATGCGCCGGCTTAGGCAAAAAAGGTAAGTGCGCATTAAATGTTATAACGGTTCCGCGTATATTTAATTTATTTACTATAAAGTTCAAAATAACTGTTAGATAGATATCGAGACACTTCTATTTACAAAATCATCGTTTTTAAAGATAATATATTCCATTGCAGAAAGAAAATCTCATTTGGAGTATTAACTTGACGGGCCGGTGTCGTAACGGCAATGTCACATTGCCCGGATATGTAAGCAACTGCACCAAAGTGACCAGAGCTAAATGATTAGTAGATAATCTAAACTTGAGCCACAGTTGTCACGCTTTCTTGACATGTGAGCACCACCACCAACTGGACTAGAATTAAAAATGATAAAGAGCTAATTTAACTGTAAATAAGAATATGCTTTGTTTAGTAATTTCTTTTGTACTCATTCGGGAATTATCAATCAACAACGTCGTGATGAAAGACATCATCTAAAAATATGCATATATAAAATTGATTCCACTATCTATTGGAAGCCTATGATAGTATAATGTACATTTTAATGCCGCGCGCAAAACAAAGAGACAAAAGTAATGCTTTTGAAAAGATAATATTTCTTTGTAATTTATATTGAGAGATGTTGAGTCAAACTGAATTCAGTAATACAATAATATAGTTAAAATATATTAATATACAATATTATATTTATAAAACTTTCATTCATTTTGGTTTTTACAAACGATTAAACATTGCACGACAGTACTCTAAAAAACTAAAAAATGAAGACGGGAAGCAATGGAGGAAGAGATTGTTTACATTGTCGATTTATTAATGGTGTGTATTGGAGATACTACAGATCCACGATATTCGATTCATACACCATGTCGGATCGTTTATTTTCTCACAAAAATCATATTTATCGGTAGGAAACTTATGTTGTTTGTAAATATCAATGAATGAATGCACGATCTGATGAGCAGTAATCAACTTAACCAAAAACGATTCGTTAATTCAGGCCAGCTACTTAGCCTTGTCCACTCAATATCGCTAGTCCCAGGTCCGCATTACGCCGGTTTTAAAGTATTTGCTAGTTTTCCCGTCGTTTTGCATAACCGTGCACAGGATACACTTAGGTAAAAATCTTCGTGGCAAAATATATATCCCGCGCACGTATCTTATGTAAAATTGAATTACAATCAATATTTATTGATATTAGTTATAACAGTACCCGGGCCGATTGAACTAATTTTCTAAGGGATGACAGCTATCAGCTATCTTAATAATATCGCAAAGTAAAACATTATCTAAATACAAAATTTCGTCCAAATAGATTAGAATATCTATTCAAATTCTAACCGACGCAAAGTTTCACAGTTTCAAAAACATCCAAGTTTTAAATTTCATTCCATGTACCAAAATATGCTAGTGTCTACAAGGGCCTGAATTACAAATTTCGGAGTTCAAAGGTTATATCGCAAACTCAATTTTGTAAACCGAATTCATTAATATTGGAATTTCTCGTAGAATAGAAATTTGCTTCCGCAATTTGCTACATAACTTTTGGCTTACACAAATGACGAATTTTGATTTAGTGTGGAGTTTATTAAATTAAAGGGTAAAGTTACACAAAAAACATTTCGTAAATCAAGAAATAATAATCTGGAATTTAAGATCGAGATCCTACACTGAATTAATAGTAATAATGTATCAATTTGACATTAGCATTGCCCGTAAATGGATTAAATAATCAAAATTACTTTTTTTATAGGATAAGTACAACAAACGAGCGCACAGTCCACCCGATAATAATTTTCAAAATACACATGGATTCTCAGCCCTGAGGACTAAGACGGAATGTCTCGTTTCCGATAAAAAGTTTCTCTGGTTCTCTACACTCACCATACCAATCACAGATCTAACCGACTCCTTCGTGATACAACCATAATATAACTGTAGTGTGGCTCTACTACGAACAAATTAAGACACATGTTTATAATATCTAATGTTACAGTTTAAAATAACAAAGTTATGCTTGATAATAATTTAACAATGTTGTTAAAACTTTTAAATAGTTTTGGGACACAATGACATTAATCGTTTTTCTTCTTAAAATATTAAAATTTCAGATACTAATTTATAAAGTATTTTCCATTCAGAAGTAAGTAAACTAGTTGAATGATAATTTTCGGCAATGTACTGCATATTAATATACTACTTGTACATATAATGGTATTTTACCTCCTTAAACATCTGACAAAGCTCTAGTGTCGTAGCCCATACATAGAATACTATAACACGTGTATTATAGTACATATTCTATAAGGCTACACGACATAATAATATAATATTAAATATATAAGAGTTAAGTTTTGAATTAAGAGTCGTCTAATTAATGTCATATAAGGAACAACATGTCTCTCTCTCTCTCTCCCCGTTTTTTTTTATAGAAGAGGGGGCAAACGAGCTTACGGTTCACCACATATTAAGTGACTACTGCCGCCAACGAACATCTGCAACACCAGAGGAATTGCAGGTGCGTTGCCGGCCCTTTAGAAATGAGTAAGCTCTTTTCCTGAAGGTCCCCCAGGTCGTATCGGTCCGGAAAAATCATCGATGGTAAAGTATTCCACAGAGAGGTCGTACGCGGAATAAAACTCCTTGTGAAACGTGGTGGACCGCCAAGCATCCAGATGGTGTGGATGGCATCGGGAGGTTTGCCGTGTAGTGTGTTCATGAAATTTGGCGGGATTAATTCGAACAATCCCTCAGAGCACTCCCCGTGATAGATGAGATAAAATACGCAAAGAGATGCAACATCTCTTCGCAGCGCCAGTAAATCGAGCCGATCGGAAAGCACTCGGTCGTCGACGATTCGATTCGATTTCTCTCATTGACAACCTTCCAACATTACAAGCAAATTCTATATGAATACGGTTGATGATAAAATTATGGTTTAATACATGCTATAGAAACTACCCAGTACCAGTAATTAACTATAATGGAATTGATTCCACGCTTTACATTGCTTATCCAGTCCAGTGGATTTAAGTAACGTTAAGTTTAAGTTATTTGCCGTTCAACTGAAGCTTAACTCGTAAGAGGATTATCAGTCTTGTGAAAGTCGATGTTGACACTTTGTTATCCTCATATTCAGTGGGAGTGGGACTCTAAGACTTTATATGCAAATCACGTAATACACTCAGCGGCACTGAACCCTGGCCAAGCGCTTATCTCGCGATAGCAAAAGCTTTGTTTTTGATGAATGTTTGTTATGCAGGTTTGTCAAAAAATGTTCAATTCACTATGTTTAAGTGCACCATGACAGTTCTTTAATTTTTAGTTGAATCGGGTCATTTGAGCGACTAAGTTTTACATCTTAAATTTGTAAGGTTCTTCAATTATTATAATATTCTGTCTTAATTCAATAACTAAAGGTGCATTTAAAACCAATTAAAATGCCATTAACACCAGCACAAGTTGCACAAGCAGTAGCATTAATTGACCAAGGGCTGACACAGTGTGAAGTTGCTATAGTGCTTAACGTACCACGGTCCTAAATGCAGTATGCACTGAAACGATACCAGGCCGCTACACCCGCAGGGCAGGCAGTGGGGGTAAGTAGGTAAGTGGGGGGTGGCAGTAAGATGCACATCGGCCCGGGACGATCATTTTATTGTTTTGGAGATTTTGAGAAACCGCTAACTGACCGCTGTTGAGATACGCCAGCGGATCCAAATCGCAAGAGGCGTTAATGTTAGTGAGCGTACGGCGAGAAGACGAATGGAGGAAATGAATTTAAAAGGTCGTAGACCAGCACAAGGTCCAGTACTTCTTAGACAGCACCAAGTAGCCCGACTTCAGTTCGCAAGAGAACATGTCAATTGGACCAACGAACAATGTGCCGGTGTTGTTCAGAGATGAGTGTCGAATAGCTTTACGTGCTCCAGACGGTCACTAACGAGTGTGGAGAAAAAGAGGAGAGAGGTTTCTACCCATTACCACCACGCAAACTGTGAGTTTTCATGGAGAATCAATAATGGTATGGGGTGGTGTAAGTTCCCACGCACGTACAGTGGTGGTCATCGCCGATAATCGGCTTACAGCTAAGTTCTTCAGGAGCATATAATGCCTTATTCAGGGTTCATTGGACACGACCAATTCCTCCTCATGCACGATAATGGACGCCCACACGTCGCACATCGTATAAAGGAATATCTGGAAGAGGTTGAAATACAAAAATTACAGTGGCTAACTTGTAGCCCGGACTTAAATGCAATTGAACATCTGTTGCTCAAAATAAAGATAAAGTCCAGCTCCAAACCGACACGAACTCTAAATGAGCTCCGAAATGCAACGCTGGTCGCTTGGGACAGCATACCGCAAGTTGATGTCAGTAACATCATTCAAAGCATGCCAGATCGAATGCAGGCGGTTATCAGGGCTAGAGGAGGAAACACCCCTTATTTAAACTGATAGACAATAAAGAGACACAGACTTAATTTTTAACTTTGCAGTGTTTTCAAAGTGACAATGAAAAGATGTTAATATTAGTGAAAACATGTCATCTTCAAAAGAAAAATATTGGTGAAATGGTGAAATGAAAAATGGCAAATTCACGAGTGGCCAAGTTTCCGTGACGGTGAGTGTACGTACGTCAAATTCATTATACTATATACTATTTGATAATACCATTACCACAGTAGCCCAACAAACGTTCACTGCTGAATATAGGCCTCCCCATAGATTGCCTCATAGGGGTATATTCGATGTAATTTCCACGGTGGGCAAGTGGATTGGCGACGTTTATTACTTCGAGTTGCTATTAGGAAGATGCCACTTATTTCCTGGTTCAGTTTACCTCCATCGCCTCTTCCGATAACCACATGACGATACATTCCGGAGTGTGTCCACGAATTACTTATTAATTCCTCCAATCTCTTCACCCTCGGAAAACCAGACGCTCGATTGGACGTCATCCCCTTGTAACTATTCCACGCGTTCGAACTAAACGGTTCCGTCGTTCGTAACGCAAAGAAGTGGAGTGGTTTGCCAGTGTCTATCGTTTCATCCGATTACGTGTGTCTTTGAAAACAAGAGTGCCTTGAGGCAAGAATATACTTTTATTAAGTCAGTTCGATTTTGGGTCACATCACAACTTATGAAAAGGTGAGACTGTAATCAACCAATAACTTATGATAAATAGAAAAATATATTTTTGTCCAAAGAACAAACTTAATTTAAGTAGTTAACGCGTCTGCTGCGTGTGACAGCAGATACCCAAATTCCTGTCAATCATATGATATCAACAGTAAAGAAAACTAATTATTACGAGCAGTGCGAGTGTTGTTAAATGTCCAACGGTCTAACAAAAGTGTAGATGTGATCCATTTCTGTTTAATGTTTTTAAATAATAAATGTATAATAATTTTATACGTGGTAGAGCCGTGCTGCAGAGAGAGAGAGAGTACCAGCATAAAATAGTAGCTTAATGCTGCTGTGTTTCGTGTGGTGAGTGTAGAGGACCGGATACCTTTTTTACTGGAAACGAGGTATTCCATCTTAGTCCCCACGGGTGACAACGCATCTGCATTTTGATTCGTAATCGAGGATAGATGTAGATGTCTTTGGGTCACAGCAACCACTTTGCTCTGGACTGTGTGCTCGTTTCTCATCCTATCCTATAAAAAATTAACATGCCAGTCATAAGTAACTTACCTGTGACAATAGCGGCCATTAACAAACCGAAAAAGGCGGGAAGCGCGGCCATCTTGACAAATCCACTTTTAAACATAGAACACTAAACGCACGACCGGTACGACACACATTCACAGCAATCGAATTTCGAGCTCGTGCATAACTAGATGATGGGTTCAAAAATCACTATTTTTCTCCTTCTATAACAAAAACTATATCCTTTCTTGTAACCGGTTTTATAAACTGGGCACTACTGATGTGTTCTCGCTCGCACTCGCGGATTCGTGGCAGCTATTTCACTCGATCTGTAACAAAAAATGCAACTAGGTAAGGTTTCTTCTTATTATTTTTATAGCGGCAAGGTGTTCCTTAAATTATTCAAGGGATTACGTAATTTGAGATACCCAGAATGAATGGATCTCATAAAATGACCAGTAAAAGGCATAACTATTAGTAAAAAGTGCAGTAAGGAGATCCACTATAACCGGTAGTCAAGCAGGAACATTGAACATGTTCATAAATTTTGTGCACGAATAAATTTAAGGACTTGGGTACGTTTTTAACAAAGCAGTATTTTATAATGTCAGTTAACATAAATCATCATGTCGACATTCAAAATTTATTCTAGCCATCTTTTAGATTTTTCATTTCACGCGAAATATATTGAACTTATACGAATTCTTGTTAGTTTATTAAAGCATCCCATGGTTACGGAACAATTTTTTATTCTATTCCTGTTCAAAAAATAAACAAGGAACGTGTTTTATTTATTCTATTCTGTAACTCTTTGGCAGTCAAGTGGCGGTGTAAGAATATCCACCACCCCATATTGCCAGTGGGTGTCGTCAGAGTTGACAGACGGAATCTAAAACAGGAGATGGGCAGCAGCATCTTCTCGATGACGACTCAAAAAACTGTATGCACTCATCACGCATTCTATGGAGGAGGCTACGGGTGGTTTTTTATTTTTAAGTAAAGTAGTCTATCCGTAGGCTTCTCCTCCTACTAAAGCATTACTCCCAAACATGACATAAAATACGAACAAACATTCATTTTAATATATTACATTTATATATTATATAGAATTTTAGGGTTTATAATGAAAATAATCTTATCATTTCGCCAAACCACATACGTTTTTATTGTTCTCTTGCAGTCCTGTCCATACAAGGATCTGGATCTGGAAG
This sequence comes from Parnassius honrathi, assembly GCA_018247895.1. Taxonomy (NCBI): domain Eukaryota; kingdom Metazoa; phylum Arthropoda; class Insecta; order Lepidoptera; family Papilionidae; genus Parnassius; species Parnassius honrathi. The sequence continues at coordinate 4,449 of DWHP01005750.1, read as the reverse complement.
AAACCGCTCATTGTAATGATCCATGTACCACATTTCTTTTCGCCCCATCTTTGTTCGTATTTATATATTTTTGGCGTAAAATATAATATTATCTATCCACCTATCTAGTGATGCAGTGCACATCTATCGTAAGCCATAACATTTTTTCCGGCATTTCCTAAAGTCGCCTCTAGCGGCACCTATAGAACCAAATGCCGTGACAGATTCCCTTTTATCGCCACCAATTATTGTTATTTTTAACAACTTTTATTCCAAATATTAATCATTCTTCGAACGTGTCTCTTACCTTCTGAAATTAAGACGAGATCCACACACAATGTAAGTCTCGAACCGTAGTGCTCTTTTCTATTAAGTACTATAAGATTCACTTAGTTCTAAATAAAGGATAAACGATTATCTAATTGTGGATATAAAATTGTTGAAGCTTACAGTAATATGTGGGCTTCAATAATTTCCTCGGAACGAAAAGAGGCCAGTGATTTTATTGCAACAGGCGAGTTTTCTCGAAAGCATTTCTTTGTAACATTGTTTTGAGAGGCTGAAACTTGATCTATTCAGCTGCCGAGTTTCGAAAGAGTTGGATTCCTGCAATCGATTCCATTCTTACTGTAAAGCTGCTAATAGTGAAATCTGTGGCAAATACATTCGTATGTATACGTGGATTTAAATTAATTTTTATTTAATAGCAGCACATTTTTTAAAGTTTAATAACATCTTATCCCACACTAGGATTTTGTCATGTATCGAGGAGGACGTTTACCTACATAAATTCCACAAGGACACACATCTTAATCCGGTACATTTATTTAAGTCATACAAATTCTTATAGTGTACGGGATTTGAATCCGCGGCTCTCAGTAAAATTATTACTAAGTCTCTGCGCCACAGCAGAATTAACGGCAAAGTACGGCAGTAGTAACGCGAGGACTATTTTTTAAATTGGTATTGATAGATTGGTACTAAGCAATGTAAAACTTTAAAAAAAATTAAGTAAAATTTTTTTTTGTAGAATAAGACTGACAAACGAGCACACTGTCCACCGGATGGTAAGCGGACTTCGTGGCCCATAGACATCTACATTTATCCTCGTTTCAAAATGCTCGAAAGATCGAAACGAATCAATATGCAGATGCGTGAAGGCATTCCATTTTAGTCCTTATTCCTTGGGACTAAAATGGAATGCCTCGTTTCTAGTAAAAATTGTCTCCGGTTCTCTACACTCACCATACGAAACACAGCAGCATTAAGCTGCTATTTTACGTTGGTATTCTGTTAAAGCGTGGTCCTAGTCCTACCCCGGTCAAGCCGTTTCCATTCGTGCTGCAAATAAAATAGCTGCAGTGGGGCTCTACAGTACAGTGACAAACGATCTATCACAAGGTCACTGTTGGTTGTCACTTGCCAGCCTGGAAGACTAAAGTAAAACGCCCTCAATAAGAACTATGGATGGATAATTAATTACTAATAAAATTAACAACTAATAATTAGTTACTTTATCGTAGTAGTGTCACTTCGAATACGAGTAAGTTTAAACGTTATGTATAAGCTCATTCATTACCCCTAACTATAATAAGCATTATTAATGCTAAATGTTGGAATATGATCTCTTCTAATCGAGATCATTCGAGAAATTCAATACGCCTTGAGTGTACTCGTAACGTTCAGCAACATATTTCCGACAGCCGGCTCGTGAGATGGATAACAGCGACAGTAAGTAAACAAACGGACAATGTAAGCTGTTAAATATTATTAGTATATACCCAACACGTGTTAAATTACCTTAAAAACTATTCTTAAAATTTAAAAGGTACAAACTCGTACCTGGGGCGTTGCAGACGCAGAAGAAATAATTGTAAAACTATCGTTATTTTGGAAGACTTCCATTGTTTAATATGAAATAATAATACATTCATTGAAGTAGAACCTTATACTACAACTTTTAAATAAATTTGTCAGTATGATATGCCCGTCACCTACTGTTAGTTAATTGTACTATGCCTACAACTTCCGCGGAAGTACAATCAACATAATGAGAAAGTTTTACATTATGTTTTTATTCTACGGCGACGTTTTCGCGCGCAGTTGCAGCGCGTGAGATGCAACTGAAACAAGATACAAACTTGACTACTGCGACTGTATCGACACAGCATGCCTGCATGTACGGATTACTCAATGGTCCGTTAGCAGGTCTGTTGACGCGCATCAGTAAAAATGTTGTTTGGAGGCATTATACAGCGATAATAACAAACATGACCACATTTAGCACATCTAATGTTGCGTTTGAATGTAAAATTTTGGAACATGCTGATCGTACTTTCACCATTACAGACTGCTAAAGGTTCAATGCTAAACATGGGCCTTGCCTACAGATTAGCTCATAGGGGGTTATTTCCCACAGTTGGCAAACGGGTGTGCAACCGTTGTTTTTTTTATTCATCTGTTATGTGGAAGATATTGTTGTCATCTCTTTGTTTAGTTTCCTTCTTTCGCCTATTAAGACGCGCACGAAATGATGAGGGGTTGAGGATATTCCTACACCATCACTACACGGTTAGTAGTGATTGATTGTACCTCGAGTAATCAGCATCATAAATAATCAAATTGTTGACAATGTTCATAAAAAAGTTAAAGTTACAGTCTATATACGTCCCATAGCTAGGCACAGGCCTCCTCTCAGGGTTTTAGGGCAAAGAAGTGTCCGCCGCGCTGTCCCAATGAGTGTTGGTGGACTTCACATATCCTCGAAATATTTTTTTTCTTATTTCTCAGACATGTAGGTTTCCTCACGACGTTTTCTTCACCGCCGAGCACGTGGTAAATCAGCAATTAAAATTGTAATTAACTATGTCATTGGTGCCGGCGGGGATCGAACCCGGGTTGCTCGCGTAATGTGACTTTACACACTTTACAGCGAACGCTAATCATCTGAGCTACTACGGCTTATAATATGTTCATAAGCCTCATAAAATTTTGTATTAAAATTAAATTCATGTGATATTACTTAAATTTTTTATTACAAAACTTTCCAAACCAACAAGCGCTATCAAACATCTTATTTTGTAAGCAAACCCAATATAATATTCACGAACTCGGCAAAAACTTTCCAAGAAATCAATTTTATAAGCTGTCTTCCATTAACCGCAAGAATTTTCGCACGAACTTTGTTAAGAATAGCAGAAAGCGCCTATACATGATACGATTAAAATTACCTGACGTATCTTCTGAAAATTAGTTCTTAATTAAATTAAAAATTAAGGTATAAGCCGCGAAATTAATGAAACTCGTGTACGTCATGAAAGCAGGTACCTACGGACATTAATATAAGAGCGACTGCTTATAGAACATTACTCGATATTAAAAGCATGAATATGGGGCTGTCTTTTTAAGGTTTTGATGTACATAAATTGTGTATACTTTGTTTTTGTCTATTTGTTATTTTATCGTAACAACGTTACTTCGAATACGAGTAGGTTAAAACGATGAAAATGGCAACGGGCACCTACAGCCCTGAGTCAGATGGAGCTGGAAAAGTCAAAAGGCACTAACATCTCAGAACAAAGAAAAAGATGCCTACCACCGTGAGCAGAAACAGATACTAATATATTATAATATTCCAGTATTTTCTGCGCAGATGCAAAGAATTCGCCGTACTCAACCGCCCCAAAGGCAACTATACTTTTTTTAAAACAAGCCGTATTGCCCTTAATCAAACTGTTTCTAACTTACATAGATTTCGTATGTATGACAGTCATACCAATTATTACATCTACACAAATTATCAACTTGCCATATCAAATATTTACAGTCAACTTTGATATTATTACAGCGCATTAAATTTACGCCATAAAAATGTGCGGTATAATTCAAGGAGGAATTCACACACATAAGCATACACTCACTTGTACGTACATCAACACACATATGAACGAGTCGCCGCGCCGCATAGTGCACTTGTTGTATTTATATTAGGGTCCGTTTTGTCTGTTTATTTGTGCGTCTGCGTTGCTCCCGTTCACACGCACATGTGAATCATGTGTACAGTCAGCAACGTCAATTGAGATATACTTTTACAAAAGGTTTTTAGGTAAAAACAAATGGCATAATAAGTTAATTTTATTATATTTTAAAACTAATCAAGTTATCAATTACTACGAATTAAAAAATAAATAAAATGTTAAATTTGCTAAGTACTTAAATTATATCTACTTTTCTTTATTTGGCAGCAAAGACCGCGGAGAGGCGTCCCGAATGAAACAACTATTTGGTACAAGTTCCATTTTTGTACGTAAGCGCATTCATGATATATGTAAATTACTAGCTTATATATACTTTTACCTGGGACAAATAGTCCGACTAGGTAAGTCCAACTTCTACCGAGAGGTCAATCGACGGATTCAACTCGGCTGGGCAGCGTTCGGGAAATTACGACGCATCTTCTCGTCAGGTATA
>DWHP01005749.1:0-11753 GCA_018247895.1 Parnassius honrathi | reverse complement strand
GTATTACACAATAATCTATATTGAATAAAATCATTTATTTTATACAATAATAGATATTATTCATAATATATATAATTTTAAATTACATTAAAACTGTCAACTATTTTATCCTACAATTAAATATAATAAACATTAAACAAAAACTATTTTAACAAGTATTTCCAAAAACCGCCTACAACGCGCTAGTCCCGACTGCGTATGCGGTCCGGGCCGTCTCGCAATTGTGGGTCAGTAAGTCAGTATTACATGCAGGTAGCAAAAGTGACAGAAGCCTGACTGAGGCGCATAATAATGCTATTGGAACTTTTCTTAACACTGGCTTCCGTCTGGGATTCCAGAATTCACCTGCCACCTAAAGCATACTTTCCGCCGTGCCGTGAGCTAACAGACTGTTGACCTACTATCCTGCCAATGCCCATCATTACCGTCGGACCTGTGTATCATCAGCTCCTTCTGCTGTGAGCGACCCTACAAGAACTCCGCCTGGACTTAGCCTTCCTACGTCAGACCAGTGATTATCTTCCTTGAAACTAACTTTGTATGTGTGCGGAAGTAAGATAAATAAAACAGTTTACTATAAATATTGGCTGTTTTAAAGAACCCTCAAATACAGTCCATATCTATGCTCGAATAAGAATCAAAATGCAGATGCATTGTCACCTCTGAGCTTTCAATGAAGCTGTCTTAAGTTTTAACTGGCAGACCATACGGCCATGCAAAGTCGCATCTATTGGTCAGCGAACGTTGAATATCGAACCGGTTAATATTCGTCGCTTCGGTCGCGTCGAGAGACGTGCAGTTCGTTTACAAACATTTATATATTAATGATTCTATAGCTAAAGCACAATGAACACCTCCATTTTCGGGGTAAATGGAATAAAAAAGATAAGTGTTTGTTTTTCAAATTATATTTAAAAAAACTTTGTGATCCGACTCTAAGCTATGTTCAAAATTTCATGTGTCTAGTTTATCGTGAAGTTATATAATCAATACCTGAATTCGAACCGACAAACATACAGAAGAGCAAGTTAATTAAACGTGGAAAAATCATATTTTGGTGGACAAAGAGTGGTCTCAAGTGGCAGATATATACATATATAATTATTAAAAAAAATAAGTACTTGTTTGTTTTTTGTACTAGCAATATTATAGTATAATATACTTAATACATATAACTTCAATTTCAATAACCAGCAGTTTGTGTTTTTGTTGTTATTATCAGGTAACGCCACGCTGCAGCTATATTGTGTTTGTAGCAAAAATGAGTCGGCTCGACTTGAGTAGGATCAAGCTCTCACGGAATATCCGCGTAAAATAGACGCTTACTGCTCTGTGTTTCGTGTGGTGTGTAGAGAATCGGAGACTTTATACCGGAAACGAGGCGTTCGATCTCAGTCCTCAGGGATAACAACGCATCTGCAATTTGATTCTTAATCGAGGATAAATGTAGATGTCTATGGGCCACTGAATCCACTTACCATCAGGTGGACAGTGTGCTCGTTTTCACCCTTATTCTATAAAAAAGGTAAAGCACATTGGGCTTCGAAATGGCCATCTTGACATAGCACATGCACTTTCTGTCTTGATGACTGACGATAATAATCTAAGTTCAATTCAAACACGTCGGCGTTGTCGTGCAGTTGACAAAACCAGTTTAGTTGCACGGCAATGCGGACAACCGATTTTACCTTCGAACAACAATCCGACGGAGCATTGCAACAGCGGGATAACAATATATACTGACGTAGTTGTAAAATTTTCGTATCAGTGGTGTGACTACTCCCGACACAGTCATCCATTATAATAACAAAATCAATGGTGACAACAATAGTTTTAAAAACCTCGACTGCGTAAGTTTACTCAAGAGAGAAACATTTTATACCCTACGTCTCTTCCACAACGAACGTAACGATACGCCATGTGTTCAAATCCGCCAAACCGCGCTATGGCGTGAGCTACAGAGCGCCAAAGGAATACACATACATACATACTTATTCTCGAAAAACAATACCCTCGTTCTTGTGCAGTCGGGTAAAAATGAGAATATTAATTTGCTCAATTGTGCTTGCATAACCAATATTACCTAGCTTGGGTCACGTACTTCTCCCATACCATGCTGCATCACAATAAAAAAATCAATGTAACTAATACCTGCAGTGTCTTTATTACTTCGTGCATATCATCGTCATCATTGTAGCCTATCATAAGACCACTGCTGAACACAGGTCTCCCTCAAGAAATGCAATAAAGCTAAAAAAGCAATAAAAATGCTTCTGAGACACCTGCATCAATCGACTCGAGGATGGTATATGATTAATTTCCTCCAAGTAACGCCTGCTTCTATTTCCATTACTGACATTTACAACAATCAATTACAAAAAACCAAAGTTATACCGTCGTTTTACAATAAACAATTAAAAAAAAGTTACAGCCTATATGCATCCCACTGCTGGGCACAGGTCTCCCTTTATTTATGAGAGGATTTTAGGGCAAGGAAGTGTCCGCTGCGCTGCCCCAATGTATGTTGGCGAACTTCACATATCTTCGAAATATTTTTTTTCCTATTCTTCAGACATAAAGGTTTTCTCACGATGTTTTCCTTCACCGCCGAGCGCGTGGTAAATCAGCACTTAAAATTGCAATTAACAATTTCATTAGTGCCCGCGGGGATCGAACCCTCGCGTTCTATATATAACCAATAGTAAACATTTAATAAAACAGCTTTCAAAGCATCTTTGCACTCGAGCTGCGTACGATGCATTTTCCTCGTTCGCTTACAAACACACATGAATTTATTTATACTCGGTTCCGATAGCAAGTGAACAATGTAAGGAAACTCGATTGCAGTCGCAGTTTCGCTGCACTGCGTACATGCCGCGACCTTCACGACGGCGCACCGCGGCGCGCCCCACAGCGCACTGTGTACCCTGTGACACCCTGCCAGCCCGCCGCTAGCGCTCCGGCCACGGCTCGCACTAGTAAGGGCCACAATGGAACACGCCACATTGCTAGTTACCGGTCGCCAGCAGCCTTGAAGTTGCTTCGTCAATATCAAACATTTAAAAAACCTACAGCAAGTCTACCTGTGCAGTGTAACGTCAAGTTCACATCGGCTTGCTCTTTACCCGACTGCCCCAAAAGGAGAGTAATGTTCATCGAGAGTATGCAGTTACATATGTACACTTCGTCGGCACGCCGTGCAGCATGCATGGCTTGATGGACATTAGTGATGATAACAAACGGAGTGTCGTTAGAACCGCGTTAGTTGTAGAAATGGTGCAGGATAAAAACTCCTTTTTTCCGTAAACTTTTTATGCAGTCGGTTTCTCTATTTGCTCTTTTGACCTTTTTAGGTGGTTCAAATGAGAAATCCCGATAAACGCGGGTATAGTTCCTCGCGCGTGCGGCACCTTTGAATCTTTGACCTATAACAGCGACAGCCCGCGCGGCGAGTGCGCATATTCGATGCCCATAAAGCGTAAACAACGTCAATTGTGTCGATAATAACTCATCTCGGAGGAGTGGTGCGTCCCGATTTAGCTAGGCGGGGCCCCGCTACTGGCGACAGACAAAGACGGGCGCCGGCGGGGCGGGGGAAGGGATCTATAAATATACCGTGCGCCCAGCGCTGAGTCACTGGCAGCGCCAACGCCAGTAGGGTTGACATGAGTTTTCCTGACATGTCCGGAATTTTAACCATCTTAGTTGGTTACAAGAAAATTGAAATTTTCAGGTATTAACACATATAAAGAGAAAAATATAAGAAATACAAATTAAATATTTATAAAACAGTTTAATCACAAAAAATAATAAATTAATGAAATCTCAAGAACTGCTCGTACATTTAATGTTGGTTAAATATGGCGCATATCGTGTCAAGCACACGCGCAAGTGTTTACAATTAGATATTTTTGCTAACTTCGAGTTAATGTCAGACAATTAATTGGAAAGTCAGGGATTGTGCCAGAGAAACACTTTTTGGATCTGGATACCCTGACCGACAACGGTCCCGCGCGCTCCACCAAAAGGCAAACACGCAAAAACCGACCTAAATGCAGTAGCCGTAGAATAGCTGGGTCCGCTCGCTTAAATACTTCTTTTTTTCAGGACAACGGTGACAAACGAGCACACAGTGCACTTAATAGTAAGTGGCTGTTGTGGCCCGTAGACATCTATATTCATCGTCGATTATGAAGAAAAATGCAGATGCGTTGGCACTTGGCACCCGTGAGGAGTGCGATGGAATGCCTCGTTTCCAGTAAAAAGGGTCTCCGGTTTTCTACACTCGCCATACGAGACACAGAACACGAGTTTTGGCAAGTCTCATCAGGCTGCGCTGTTGTTAAACATTTGGTACCAGGCCACTGGTTTCAACATCCTCCTGCCGCCTCTGCCGACACCCGCGGCGCGATACGGAGCAGTGCGCGGCCTCACACCGCCATTATACGGTACTCTATGTACAGATTATTGTGAAATGTGAATATGTTCACATTTACTACTTTTTTATTTATAACAACTGACGCGAAGTTATTCACGTACATAAACTAGCCATGTGTTTTTGCAGTTTAATATACAGTTATACAGTAATATGTAGTTTAATATAAATTGCAGTTTAATAACAGAACTTCGGTCAAGGCGGCCAGTCTTCACGGACACTAACCATCTGAACAGGCCAGGATTATAGTGCTCAAGTGTGCGCACAAGCACAAGTGTACTCTCTATTCTCTCACTCTCAAAGTCCGATGGGACGGTAATCCGACACGACCGGACAGATCAGGCTCGAATCAACGGCTTCCCGTGTTTTTCGAGGCACAGGGGTGAAACACCGACAACTTCCTAAACCCGAGATATTACTGAGAATTTCTTAACAGAAAAACTTAATAATTGATTTCTTCGCCCGACTTGGGGCAATAGGGAAGACATTATCATTCCACATAATATATACTAAGGTATCAGCTAAATACTATTGACTCACTTCACAAGATCTCTAAAATTATACACCCGATTGACTTGAAATTTGGAATATATACTCCTTTCTCGACGTAGACACCCGCTAAGGGTTTAGGAAAATTCAAAACCAGAGGGGGTGAAATAGGGTGAATTGCAGTTTGCCTCTTTACTCGAAACCCTCTTAATGAATTTTCACATATTAGGAACTTTAAAATAAATTTACTATTTGAAAAAATATATTTCTTTGCTACCGGTCCTTGGTTTTTCTTGCATGCACGTCAACAGTTCCATTGTGTAGCGAACTCATGCTTAATTATCCGGTCCGGTCGTCTAATGTGTTCATTACACGTATGCTTTAGGAGCGATGCGTGCGGCCACGTTTGCTCAGCGCCTCATTGTAATGAACAATGCAGGTGTCGTCAGCAGGCACGGCTCGACCAGCCCTACCGCGAGGGCGACGAGGGCAATACGACCGTTTCTGCCACCAGGGCGGCGCCACTTTCTTATGAGGTGAAATATTTGACGCGACGATTAAATTAGATATAAAAAACAAACTACTAAACTAAAAATGTGCAAAAAATCAAAGAGCAAATCAGCGAGGCATTGTTGTGTGCATTCGTTTATTAAAATTATAAACTGATAAACTTTTATTCAATACTAACTTCTCAATTAGTTCACGTTGTGTACCAAAAAACTTTACCTCAGTTACTTCTTTTCTAGTTTCTTCTCCAAATTTTACAAAAGCTTCCGTAAAACAAACGACATCTGGATTCGTTTGCTCCTTTGGCTGAGAAAGTGGTATATTGGTGAAATATGTTGAAACCTCTAATTGATTTAGGATCGAAAAAAGTAGCATTATTTAAAAAGGGCGTCGACCCAGTTAGTAAAAATTTATTTTTAGTGGCAAAATAATAGGGAATGGATCCTTTGGAATTGGAATCCTTTTTTTAGGGAGGTATGTTTCGACTTGTCAATATTCGGTACGTTTGCGACTTTGAAATAATGAGGGTTTGCGTTAATTTGTGTCTTGTTTCTTTAGCAACTCGCGTTGTGGTCTGCGCGTCGTTACGCTTTGTGAAGTGAAACTTTTCTATCGACGTAGTACATTAGTAGTGCAAGCAGTTAAAGTGCTATTTAGTACGGTATTTAAACATACGTCACTTTTCTTGTAACGTTTCGGCACCGGAGCTGCATGGGCAGGCACACTGTTATTTAACCTTCATATGTAAAATATAAAATAAAAGAAGAACATGTGTCATACAGAAGTTACACTTCGTACGTGTACATAGTAGTATACACATTTACACGCAAATTTTTTTGCAATAGTTTCATACGTCACTTGGTATTTTTAAATGTGCTGTACGTACTCAAAGCCTGCGAGCGACATCTGGCGAACGGAAGATTATTAGCCCTCAATACCGAGGTGAGGAGCGACGAGCGCGGCGCAGCGCGCAGACGTCCGCTGCGCCGCCGCGCCGCACGCCGCCTGCATGCCCAATGCTCGTCTTTCCACGAACACATACATATACTTAGCGATGGGAATCAATCCGACAATCAAGTCGTTAAAACTCAGACCAGGCATATAAATATTTTAAGACCAGTCAGGTTGCAGAAAAATTTAATTTTGCTATAAGACTGTGAGGCTTGTTGGTGACACTTGGTTGGTACTCAACTACAGAGCTGCGTTGTATAATATAGCTATTTTACCCACTTTAAAAATTCGACTTGACGCGATTCTCTATTCGACAGTATTTGTTTATACAATTTGAATGATTCTGATCTATTAAACAGAATATTAGTTGTTAATATTATCATGAAATAAAAAGGAACCTCAGGTGCAGGCACGTATACATTTAAATAAAAAATCTACCGCTGAGTGTTAAAGCGTATTTTAACACTCACAACATATACAGTGAAACCCGGATAGATGAGCAACCTCCATCATTGAGGACCACAATGAGGTCCCGGCACTTTTTCATCGAATTACATATGTTAATGGGACTTTCGAACCTGGTTAAATGAGATTTGATTTCTAGGATTTGTTCGATGTTTACCGCTATTATTGAGACTCTGGAGCTCAATTCCCTTTATAAGTGAGACAATTTATCAGATTGGGACAGGTTTCGAGACGATTATTTTAGTTAGTATATAGATTTTCGACACGGGACCTCTATAAATGAGACAACTAAACTTTAAACCTGTCTAATTGTAAAACTGTATAAATGAAAACCTCTTTAAATGGTACAAAATCCCAATTGAGATCCCAATTAACTGTTTCAGTGCCGACTTCAAGAGATATATTACTTAGCGGATGTTGTTTTGTTTTTTCTAGTTTCTGAGGTCGGTTGTTTTAATGTTTAAATTTTTATTGTACCTCCGAACACTATGTTCAATGAAAAATTAGACACACAAAGTTCAAAAACTTTATTAAACTAAGTTTATGTAAAAAGGATTATTATAATATTAAGGAAGTTATGGATGATAATAACCCCTGGAAAGGGTGATCGATAACAAGCTATTTCTAATTTGTTTTGTGTTATTAATTGTAACATACATGATTGTAAGGTATTATTAAAAAAATAGTTCCGCTGGGTTTCTTGCTGGTTCTTCCTAGGCCCGAGGTTTTTTTTTTTTGCGAACCAGTGGTAAACGAAAAAAGAGTGACTTTCAATAAGAATTGTTTATAATCCATATTGAATGAAAAGTTTGTTTCTATTTCCGTTTTACACTACGACATCGCTACACGAACTGTGTACTGTGCAGTGGTGGAGTAAGGATGTCCAGTGCGCCAACTCGTCCCGCGCGCGTCGCGAGAGGCGTCGAGGGAGAACTGGAACCGGACACGTACAGCAGCATTTCCTGATAACAACTCTAAACAATAAAAACCTGCGCCAACATCGCTCTGTAATGTAATCAAGTACTTTGAGTCCGCTATTAATGCATAAAAGTTAAAAACTATATTAAGTAAACAATACAAATAAATACAAAACAATAGAAAATAAATAACTATATATATAGCTTCTTTATTACGTAGTTTACTTAAAACCTGGCGTAAATTCGCTGCCAGGTGTTGCGCGCTAATGAGTGGAAATTGCTCGCTCACTGCACAACACGCTCGCAATGACAGCAAAGTGGTTATTTGGACAAAAATTAAATACGATCTGATTCTACAACATTGGAAACCAACACCCGTGTAGGTGCTATACATCCGTCCACCTATCCATTATATAACAGTCCACTGTTGAACATTGGTCCCTCATAACTTGCCTCGTAGGGACATTTTGCCATAGTAGCCACGCTGGGTCGGCGAGTTGACAAACTCAGTTTTTTTATCATTTACAGTTGTTATCGGAAACTCGCCTCCCGCCTGCGGCAACCTCCCTCCGCCGCCTCTTACGGCAGCCACGAGACGCTACGGGCAGTGGATATCCTACACGGCCAGCAAACAGCTAAAACTATTTGAAATATTAAGCAAATAATGTCCGTAATATCTACACAAGTAGGCTCATTGTTGATTCTCTTAACGTCGCAATTGCGACGATGCTCTACGAGACTTATTACGAAAGCCCAGTAAGTTTTTTTTAGTTAAAAAGGTCCACGTGGAAATGCACCAATCAGAAAATATATGTAATACCAGCGAAAAGTAGGGACGCTTTGCGACACATTTGCGGGACACGTGCGGTTTCACCAATCTCCGCTGCAGGAACAATACAAGAGTGGTTACATGAGATAACTTGCACGATGCTTACGTTGTCAACATCGATGATGTAGGAAATATATAATAAAAAAGTTACCGGTACAGTCTCATTTGATTATCTCTCGTTGAAAAACGAGCACACAGTTTAGCCGATGGTGATTGCTGTGACCCATAGACACCTACATCTATTCTCGATTACAAATCAAAATGCAGATGCGTTGTCACACATGAGGACTAAGGTGTAGCGCCTCCTTTCAAGTAAAAGAGTTTCCACTTCTCTACACTAACCGTATTAAACACAGCAGCTTTAAACTGGTATTCCGTGAGAACGCATTCGTTCCCCAGTCGAGCCGACCCATTCGTGCTACAACTGGGATACAGCCGCAGCGTGGCTCTACCACGTAAAATAATATAAATGAACATAAATAAATCGCACGTGGCGAAGCAGACCCGCGGCAACCACATTTGTAGGTGACACCAACAATTGTACCGTGCCGCCAAGCAGGCACTAGGAACAGGTCCTTAATATAAATTTATATATTTAATACATGAAGGGAAACTTTGTACCCCATTCCTAAACATATTGCACGCACCAAGAACCGTGAGTTGTGGCAGAACTAAATGTTGTTTGGAGAAGAGTGCAGAAAAATACACGTACATTGCATTAAATTAAATAAAAGATACATTGCTTACAATCATATTGCCAATATCAAACACATAAAATGTCACATAATGTCCCAAAGTAAGTACATAGCTTACCTAATATAAAAACCGAAAATTTTACAAATGACGCTCGAGTTTAGACAACAAGGCGATCACCAGTATGAATAATTGTGTCAAGGATCCATTAGGACATTTTAATTTTTTAAAACAGATATGAATTTCTTTGGCGTATAAAACCAAAGGGTATTTATCCTAGACATTTTATATTCTCCAGGTTGTAGATCTTGTTAACTTCACGTGACATAACGACATCCCCGGTAACGACGTAACAGATTATTCAAATAAGAAGGCATTAATGAAATAAAAAAAGAAAAGAAATATCTAGCACTTACAAGGTGTTAGGAGCCCTTACGTACCCAGCTGTCCGTTTGATCTGAAGCGGAAAACCCTCTTACCGCATTTTTGCCGCCGAATGCTGGCGGGTGCGTGCACCGCGCGTTGCGCGTTTAGAGTCGGTATGCATACAGGCTGTAGGGATTTTCCTCTAAATCTTTAGAAAAAGAGAAAACATCGCTACAAGAAGCAAGTGTTTATAACTGGTACGGCCATGCTGCAGCTATATTATGCTGGAAGCACGAATGGGTCGACTCGAACGGGAAAAGATCAAGATCTCAAGAATACTAGCGTCACCGAAATGCGTTGGTACTGCAGTCAACGAACACCTACAGCAGACCCCGAACAAAGAACGCCACTGATGCGTTACCGCCTCTGGAGACTAAGACAAAACCCCTCACCTAATCTCAGTTACGTGATTCAAGAAACATAAAACATTGGCCTCAAAGTATTCATTGCATATCATCTATGGTTAAATCCAACTCCGACTTTGCCATATGCTTTTATTTCCGTAAAGTGAAGTTCCACCTACACACGTCCCACTGCTGGGCACAGGCCTCTTCTCATTTCAGAGGGGTTTAGGGCGAGGAAGTGTCCGCTGCATTGCCCCAATGCATGTTGGCGAACTTCACGTGTCTTCAAAATATTATTTTCCTATTTCTCAGATAGGCAAGTTTCATCACGATGTTTTCCTCCCCGCCGAGCACGTGGTGAGTCAGCACATAAAATTGCAATTAAAAATTTCATTGGCACCGGCGGAGATTGAACCCGGGTTGCTGTGAGAATTTAGCCCCTGAGTTACCCACGGCTTTTTGCCGTAATAACAATTGATTTAATATGGACCGTATTTCTGAAAACAGAATACATATCGTATTTAAAATATGCGCTTAAACAACTTCATCGACAACAACGATCTAAGAATACATGTGATCGGTATTTTAAGTGCATACTTAAGCTTCGGACAAGGTAACGTGCAATCCCGGTGCGGACAGGAGTTGGCGGGGGCGAGCGGAGGACTATGGGAGGGTGGAGCGTCACGAGAATCACGATGAACTCCCGTGCGGCTCATTGGCATGGCGACCTACTGCGCTCACTGCCCGCAGGGTGCAGACTGCACGCCCCACCTTAACATGTTCCGAATATATCATACAAAGCAAATGGTACTCACGTCATGGTGAACTTCGTCACTTGTGTACGTGGCAGAGCCACGCTGCAGCTACGTAGTGGTAGCGACAACGGGTCGGCTGGACCGGGCAGAACCACGCTTCGACACAACACCAGCGTAAAATAGCAGCTTAATGATGCTGTGTTTCGTGTGGTGTGATTAGAGAGCCGGACACTCTTTTTACTGGATATGAGGCGTATGCAACACAGTCCTCAGAGGTGACAACGCATCTGCATACTGATTCTTAATTGAAGATAATTCTAAATCCCTATGGGCCACAGCATCCACTTGCTATCAGGTCGCCTGCTCGTTTGCCACCTCAATCTATAAAACAAGGCTACATAAATGGCGGACTGGTTTTTTACTTTTACATAAACATAAAATAAACAAAAAATAAACGCTCGGATCATTAGTTTCGTTAAAGTTAAAAATCACTCCGACCATCCAATAAACAACGTGTGTGCAAGCCGTTTCTGCACTAACAGAATACGCAGCGGGCAGCCCACGCAGCCAGAAGCTCCGGGAGGAAGACACCAATAAGCGGCCGCCGCCCCGCGATAGCTACACCACCAATCATTTAGTCATCAGCAGACGCGAGAGGAATGCCTCAACGGCGGAAACATCACTCGTGAGCTGCACAAACTGACCTCGCGCCGCGCCAGTCTCGACAGTCTATTAGCTGCCCACAGATCTCGCGCTCAACAAACAATATTTATTCCGTTGTATTAACTTTGTACCGGAATTACCTACTCCGTTATTTAAACCTCTGCCAAAAGCTACTGAGATTCGTTGCTTTTATCAAAAACCATGCACCGTTTTCTTCCAGATCCCGGTTTTCTAACATAACCACCAGTCTGCTGAA
Source organism: Parnassius honrathi (assembly GCA_018247895.1). NCBI lineage: Eukaryota > Metazoa > Arthropoda > Insecta > Lepidoptera > Papilionidae > Parnassius > Parnassius honrathi. Next base: position 23 of record DWHP01005749.1, on the reverse strand, counting down.
AACGTTGGAACACCCGTCGAACT
>DWHP01005748.1:0-11754 GCA_018247895.1 Parnassius honrathi | reverse complement strand
AAAATTTGATTTTATATTTTGTTTTATATTTTATTTTATATTTTGTCGATATATAAATTTAATCAAATAATATTTATAAACACACAATATTATCAATATATAAATTTGTTATGTATAGTAATAATATTCAATTTAAATAAAAAAGTGAAATACAGCTTGCTTAATGTACAAACTTAAAAATTTAAATAATTACGGTCGAATTTCGACCCTTGGTCGACCACCAATTTTATATCAAACAACGTACGTTCAACCTCTATTTTTGGTGGGCACTTTCTGTCACTTGATACGTCACTTTTGCGGGTATATTAAATTTTTGAAGTGATTTTGTTTTTGCCCAAACGTTATATTCCAGTAGATTTACAGAGATTCAAAAAAGTTAAAAAGTACTAGAATTTTCCCATAATATAATTCATGCCCAGTTTCCGTTTCCTATCCCTGGGCCTGATTTCCTCCAAAATGGCAAATATTTCATTATTATTCGACTTTAGTTGCTTGTATTCCACCAGCGAATTCCTATAAAGTAATTAGTCATGGTGCTGTTTACATTAGTATCTTTGTTTTCAAAAACAAAATTCAAGGAAAAAATAAATTAACAGTCAATAAATGCCACAATTGGTCACCATCAAGACACCGCTGTGCTTATTTCTGGCCGACGGACCTCACGTGTCTTCGAAATTTATTTTAATTCCTCGGACGTGCGAATATTCGAAACTACCCACGAACAAATCGTTAATTTATAACTTACGCATACGCACTGCGGGTTGAGCTTCAGTTGGCCTTATTACTTTTTATCGCCTTTTTAGTAGGTTTTAAAAAATGGAGGCTGTTCTCAATACGACTGTACGAGTATGTCCTGTATATTTTTGTATACATGTTACGCAATATCATCGTCAGCTCTGAACCGATTTAGATTTTCCTTTTTTATTAAGTGAATATTACAAACCCTGCTGGATCTATATGATGATTTATAGACGCATGTACGACTTCTGAGATAGGCTCATATTTTTTACACTGGCAGGAAAATTCTTGAACGCACAGACGTTATACATTATCCTCACTCGTTTGATCACATTACAAGCGTACTACGAAACATAAGGCAACAATCTTACTTTTAAACTAACAAGTTCTTTTATACTGTTAAGTTTCAAACAAGAATTTAAAAAATGGCTTTTATATTTTATAATCGTCGGTGCGAACTTCTGAACAGCTTCGCTGATTGAGGAAATATTTTCAAAATATATTTTTGTGGAGAAGATGTTTCGTATCTATACTAAGATCCAATATCGCTGTAGTCAAACTACTATCAATTTGCATATTTTATAGATCCAAATGACTGAAGTACACAATATATATGGTTTATTGGCAAAAAAGAAAATCACAAAATCTGGATCCTATAGGTGACGCTATTGTGGTCAACTTACCTGGGGACCTTCAAGAAAAGAGCTTACTCCTTTCTCAAAGGCCGGTAACGCACCTGCAATTCCCCTGGTTTTGCGATTGCTCATGGGTGGCGTAAATTACTGATAAATGATTAACAAATGAATGATGTCCTTAAAGTGAACTCCACGTGATCGAGACCGCAGAAAACAACTAGTCTACTATAATTAACCGGTTTTCTTGATCCGAATTAATGAAAATTAAAATTTTCCAAAAGTCGTTAACAGTTACCGAATAATCTAAATAAAATATACTTCATCGACACCTAAAGAAAAGCTGCGAAACGAAACTTGCAATATCCGCTGCGATGTTGGCATATCGCCACGTTTTATATCCATATATTAAAATTATTACCATATGTTGCGTACTTGACTCACTCTAAGGTAACTGAGAAAAGTTTAATATGACATTTGATGTACGTTTCCACTTTTATATGAGTTAATCGAGACAGACAGAAAATGCTTGGAGTCAAATGTACTCGTATTTACAAATGTACGAGTATTATTCTTAGTTAGTCATTGTTTGCTTTTTATATAACATGTCAATACGCTGTATCATCTAGGTCTACTTGATGCTTACTGTTACGGCCCTAAGTTGCCCAGGCGAAGGTCGACTGAATTGGGGCCCATAGCTATCCAAATCGGCGGACAAGCCAGGGGAAAGCCCAATGGCTTATGGAAAATTATTATATATAGGCTATTAATTCAAAAAAAAAGAACTTACCTAGTTCGGGAGTAGGGTATATCACAAGGCGTCGTCAGCGTGGTGTGAAGGTAGTGTGGGTGTGTATGTGAGAGAACGGTGTGGTGAATGTGGTAGACGACGTCACCAAGGCAGACCGGAACCCGCCTTCGCTGCACTGCTCCGAAAAAAGCGCCTCACTTCTGGCGCCGAACTCCAGTCTCGCTGCACTTAGCACCAACTACAGTCTAAGTTGATATATAATCAAGGTTTAGAGTTCAATCGAATAAGCGAATGCAGTTGGGTTGACCACGGGGTACCTGTCAGGTGGAAAGTGATGTGCATGTAAGTAGTGTGTAGTGGTTTGTACAAGGTGTAACCTGACAGCCCCGCTGATCCAGGACTGCCGATACAAAAGCGCTGCTTCAAGGGACGCCATCAATTCCGGGAGCAGAACTCCAGTCTCACTTCAATTAGCATGGTTTTGAGTTCAATCGAATAAGCGAAATCACATCGTACTACAAAAAATGCCATGTAAGTTACACCTTAATGTCAATTACAGTTCAAATTATTAAGTTGGATATTAAAATGCCGCCTAAACAATCCCTTGACACAAATTAGTAACAAGCGAAGTTAAACTAATCACTCAATATCAAAGAAAGGCCTCGTTATAACGTATATTAACGAAACTAAACTAAAGCAATTTCGGCCGTCAAGCGCTTATAACGATTTCGGTTTAACTCGAGGTTCTGTCGCGAGCGCAATTAGCTTCAGACGCGGCGCTGCCGGGGCAGCTTCAAACCAACTGATCGGCTGAGCGGCGCGGCCGCAGTTTGAGACAAGTACCCCTCCCCGCGCCCGGCCATCGACCGGTTTTTAATCGGACGCTAACAATTACATTTGATTTGATAAACCGCAAATCCTGAGATCAATAAAAGTACAAATTTTTGAGGCGCTACTCACTTTAAAAAATATATTATAACAAAACATGGTCCAGAGCCAACTGAATTTCTTTTTTATAGAATAGGAGCAACAAACGGGCATACAGTTTACCTGTTGGTAAGTGAATAATGTGGCCCATAGACATCTACATCTTCCTTCGATTAAGCAGCAAAATCCAAAAGCGTTGTTACCACTGAGGTCTAAGATGGAATGAATGATTTCAAGTAAAAAGGGTCTCATTTCTCTAGACTTACCACACGAAACACAGCAGTATTAAATTACTATTTTACGCTGGTATTATATGGGAGCGTGGTTGCTCTTCGGTCGAGCTTTCATTCGCGCTACAACCATAATTTAGCAGTAGTATGGCGCTACCACGTAAAATAATCCTTCCGTCGATCGCCTGTAAGGTTACATCAAGTTGTCACTAATTCTCGAGAACCTTTCTTTTATGGCTGGCAAATTTTCATTTTAATTTATCGATCCGCATTCTCCTGAGGATATTTTCGTTACCGATTTTTAATTCATAGCACAGTCCTTTCCATCGCATGCTGGATAACATTGACTTCACCGTACGGTCAAACGTAGCCCGTTTTGGTTACATCAGTCATCACTGGCAACATGCACTGATTTTTCACTATCGTCTTCCAATTCTTAGGAATATCGGACTAAATACTTGTCACAGTTTCCTGACCGCAACCTTGAGAAATTGAATTCGACCTCTGTGACGAAGTTGGACTTACCAGATCGGCATTTTTTTTCAAAGGTACATTACCCGTCAACTACTTCTAGCGTAGTGTTATCAGCAACTTCGGGTACAGGTGCAACCTGGAGGTTAGATATCATTTTTGTTTTGTCCATATTTATCTTAAGACCTGCAATTTGGTAAGCACTATTGATATTATAATTATTTCTTAAATTTACGCAAACACTACGCATTGAATAAAACTTTATTTATGGATTTTATCGTGTTTCATTAACTTTTTGAACTTATTTTTAATACCCGTCGCTTCGGGTGCTTTACAGCACCCATGGTCACGAGGAACTGAGATGTTTGATTGTTAAAGTTTGCCCAGCTACCTTCAGTTTTTGAATATTAATTTTTTGGTTCTCTCTATGCAGAACGAGCTTTGGGTTTAATGTTGTTAATTATAGGATCCCAAGCAGATGGCAATATCCGTCCATCTTCTCTATAGAAATTATGATGTTTTTTTTAAATTTCAATAGCCTTGCGTATCTTCCTTGGTAGGAATCGGTGCTTTTTGCAAGGGTTTGTGGTTTATCAAATCTGATGTAATGGTGGGGACGATCTTGAACATTTTCATAGACTGCAGACTTCCCGGAGCGTCGGTGCTTCACGTCAGCTATATTTTCTTTCACGCGGGTTTTTATAGATTTTTTTGTTTCAGTTCCATGTAAAAGAGACCACATTCACATTCTAGCTTGTACACACCTGCATCTTTTAGAGGTATACCACACTTAATTGATGGTAAAAATTAACCAATCTTCTTTGGCGGCTTGTAGTATGTTTTAATGGAAGCTCGCTTTAAGATATAGCCAACATCGTCTGTGTCTCTTCTGACATACGATAATACAGCAGGCACACGCTCAACTGTGGCCGGCTTCACTCCGTCACTGTGATGTAGGCGCGGTGCCCGAAGCATGTGGTCTTGCAATACTTGATTGACGTGCTGAAGTTCAGCGGCCAGATGTTTTCGGTCACAGATCCCACGTGCTCTCTGAAACAAAGATTTATCCACTGTAGCTAACTGTGAAGGATGTTGGTTGGATTTGTGGTTGACCATGGGTACTGTAAAGCACCCGAAACGGCTGGAATTAAAAATAAGTTAAAATGGTTAATGAAACGCGATAAAATCCGTAAATATAGTTTTATTCACTATAGATATTGTTTAGTATAATTTATTGTAGCATAAAATATAAACAACTTTAATAACAAAATTCTCTACTACGCTACTGTTAGTTAATTATAAGACTTCAAATATCGTATGAATTTAATTAAAGTAATGCCTATGGCATTACTCTTTTTATAGTTAAACTTTAATCGGATGGAAATCCTTACCCTCACAGCTTTCAAACTTCTTTAAGTTATTATTCTAGATTTAAAAATACTTAACAGTTAATTTCCTGTAACGAGTTAAAAATGATCGGTTTAATACTTTCATTACAGTAAGATTTTTTCCTAAAATGAATCCTAAAAATGAATCCTAAAACAAAAGAATCCGAAATACTTTCTCTTTCGAATAAGGGTAACAAATGAACACACAGTTAAGTAGAATAAGGACGACAAACGAACAAACAAAGGTTAGTGTATACTGTGGCCCTTAGACATCCAATGAATTAAAATGCAGATGAATTATCACCTCAGAGGATCACTATAGAATATATCGTATCAAGTAAAAAAGGATCTCTACGCTTACCACAATAAACTAGGTAGCATTAAACTGATATTTTTCTCTACTTGGTCGAGTCGACACATTCATGCTACAACCATAATACAACTGCAGCTTGGATCTACCACGTATTAACTTACACTAAAGTATACCTGTAACGAAGAAAAAATAAAAAACAAGAATAGAATTTACGCTACTTATTATTACAAACATCTGTATATTAAACGTAAGACAAGAAGAAAATATTTTCAAATAATGTAAATTTCTTCTTCAAAGGGAGTTAATTTTTTTTTGTTCCTGTTAATATTAATTTCATTATGCACAAGTAATTAATGAACGGCGACGTACAGCGAGAAACGAACGAGGTTTACAAGAATTTATACGCTACTCATTCTTTTATAGAGCTAATGAGGAACTAAACAAGAGAACCATCATAAAAAGGAGCATTTCTGTTTTAAAACTAGTTTAATTACTTGCAGTCCTGTTAAAAAGCAATTAATTCCGCACGCGCATTATTAAACTTGCATATCTGCGAAATAAGAAAAAACATATTTCGAAGGCATGTAAACGCTTTGGACGCCCACACGCATTGGAATAGCGCGGTGGATCCTCTTAAACATCAAAAAAGACTGTGACCATCTGTAACCGTATATATTCTGTAACATTACTCTACATGGCATATGCCTCTACCATTGGAATCATAACTGCGGTCATCATTCTTAAAATTGTGTTGTAATTGGTGCTCCTATATATGCCTATAGTAGATATATGTGCCTTTAATAGGTGCTGTAATTGTTTACAGTACAGGGTACAATTGTGATAAAGACTGATAAAGATAAATAACAAGAAAATTGTCGGGTGCACTAATACAGACGAGAAAGAAATGTTCCTTATTCATCAAATATATGAATTAGGATCAATTTTTGTTTCGAAGTTTGATTATAAATAATTATAATATATATGTACCATAATATTCGATAACTTGTTGCCATCTTGTAGGTAGTGGGATAATCCTGTTCCTGTAGAAATTTTGGGATTTTTGATCAACAAATCCGGTACAAGTGGTTTTGACAGACCTCAAATGATGTAAACCTAACACTTTCCATATAATTCTGACGAGATCGATAGAGGTAAAAATCTGAGGCTGCGAGGTCAGAGCTATGTTTAGGATGCATTTACACTTCCCAACCAAGCTCTCTTAATCTTTGCTGAGTGGTCAAGTATGTATTTGGTCCGACGTTATCATGATTAAACACCTCTCTTTTTCTTTTGATCAATTACGGCCATTTTTTCTCTATTTCTTACTTGAGCCTCATTAGTTGTTAGTATTAGACCACTCAACCCAATGAACGAGTAATTCACCTAATGCTACGAACAAGAAAGTCCGTCACTTTTGGTGCGGGAGAGGAAATACTACATATACAGTACTGCACACTCATCAAAATTTTGTGTCATTATGGCACACACAAATCTAAATCATCAACACTATTGATTTTAACGCACACATATAGGTTAAAAATATTAACATAGAAAAAGTTATAAGCGTAACACGGACAAATAAATTGCGATGAAACCGTATCGATAGTTTCCCTAAGAAAAAGATAAAAACTCACAAGCATTAGCAATATGCACTCGAACAAATAAATTATCTATTTAGTTGGTCTGCGTAGGATGTGTTTTTAGAGTTCCGTAGTAACACAACAGGGAACGCTTATAGTTTCGCCAAGTCTGTTAGTCTGTCTGTTTGACCGTGGCTAAGTGCAGAGACTGTTGTTATTCTAAAGAGCTGTAATTTGGTATGAATAACCATGAATACCAAAAACAAAAAGGCTTAAAGTAACAAAAACAGAAATGGAGGAACGTATGTTTTAAATAATAAGCAAATGATCACACAAAAAATTTATTGTACTTTCGTCATGAATGAAATGAAAATTAAACAATTGATGGAACACCATGCTAGCAGCCAAAGGTATTATGGCTAAGTCGACTATGGGTTTGACTTCATATCTGATTATTTGGACGAATCTACTGACGCTTTAGTGTTTTTATTGGTCGGTATAAACACAATATGTTAAGTACATATAGCCAACATTTTGATTAAGGGTTAAGGGTTATGGGCCATGGGATGAATTAAAATCACGGCTAGTAACACAAGCTTTCCATCCTGTTCAACAGAAGAGAAACAGAAATGGAAATAAAGGCTAACTAACTAGGCTAGGAAACTTTTTTCGAAACAAAAATAAAATTCAGTGGTCATACAGACAGAAACTAGAAAAATTACGAGAAGAAATGTTACTTTATATAACTAATCAATTGTAAGTAAATCATTTATACTTCAAAATGAAAATGATGAATGGACCACCTAGCAGCTAATATTTTAGCAGAAGAGTAGCTGATGTATTGTTGTTTTGAGAAAATGTGATGAAATTACATATTTTCAAAGGAATTACTCCAACAGGTGATTTCTTTAAATTAATTAATGCATTCACACTTTTACTATAATAGTATTTTCTTTTTTTAAGTTATCTTTAGTTGAGTGTCTGATGATAAATTTTAATGCTTCTTAAATGAATAATAAGGAAAAATTATCGATATCGATCCACACATCACAGTCACATCACTCATCAATATGACACCATATTACAGTGGTCGCGTGAATTACAGCACTATACCACAGAAAAACAATCTCAAATTTAGATATATCTGGATCCAAATGATTAGAAAATTATGTAAACTGATTTGTGATCCAATTTTGAAATTATTGTGATATTTTCATATTTTTTTTTGATTTTAATGAAATATTATATACTCGAATTTCTTAGCGCTATAGTTCTCGATTGTTATTTATGATATTATTTTTAATGATTTTAATAGAAAGAAAGCACATATCACCATAAAAAAGTAACTCCATCTTTTTGTAAATATCGAGTATTAAACTTCTTCTGCTCACGTTAAGCACACGGATTGGCATTTTTACCGCATTCACTTTTTCCCCATTTGGCGGTTATAAGACAACTTACTGATATGTTCACTGCAATTGGCTTTTATAACAATTTAACGTTTTTAAACATTAACCTAATACTGAACAAGATTATTCTAAATAATATAAATATGGATGTGTCACATCAGCATGAATTTAGCGATTCACAAACAATTGTTTACCACTTAAAAAAAGTTCAGGAGAAATGACCCCGCAGTTGGATAGTCCTTCACCACGACAACGCCTCATCGCACACCGCCAAGCAACGTGGTATTACTAGGTCACCCGCCATATAGGCCAGACCTCGCACTTTGCGATTTTTTTAATTCCGAAAATAAAAGAAAAACATCGAGGAAATCCTTTTAACGTTTTAGGAAGCAGTGGCTGCGTTTTTAAATGCCGTTGAAGAGGCCCCTAAGGACGAGTGGGCAAAGTCCTTTTCTTAGTGTTTCCATTGGATGCAGCGATGTTTTAATGTAAATGGACACTATTTTGGAAATATATAATAAAAGTAGTAACTTTCTAGTTTGTTCAATTTTTGATTTTTTAAGAACGTTCAGTGCCACCCCCGTATTGCCGCAGACTAGCAACAATCTGTTACCGATATCTTCATCACTTCTTGTCATGCAATCTACTATAAAGACAACGGATATCAGGTCGTTCTGAGTCGACCAACAGCAGTCGATACCACACTATGAGATGTCCATCGCTCTTGAATAACTCATTAATCAAATTGCAGTTGCAACCTAATAGTAATAACAAGTGTCAAGGATAAAGAAAGTTTGTGATACCCCCGGAAATTTTTTCAATACTTAATACTATTTCAACTATATGAATTCAAAGGAAACTTTAGTTAGTATCACAAAATAAAATGTCCAAGAGCTATAACCTTTTTGAATTATTCGTTACGCAAAAAATCTACCATCATCATTACAGCCCTTTAAAATCCTCTTTTTTGCACGGTTCTTGAGCCACCTGCATCTATCGACTTCCTGCGTGTATTACCAAGTTGTCACTCCAACTAGTGCGAGACGCCCTACACTTCACCAAATTATAAACCACCAATACGAAATTGCCATTTGAGAACCTTTCTTCCCTATCGGTTACCGGCTTTCCGAGAAATAAAGCCGGCCCATTGCCGATTCAGCTTACTAATCCGTTGGGCTATATCGATCACTCTGGTTCTACTGCAGATATCCTCATTCTAAAAACAAATTTATACTACACTTCGTATTATTTTTCACTAGCACTCATCTCTGTGTTCAGTCATCCCCGTTACTCAACTGGGACTAAACTAGACCTCTTCAAACAGCACACCACGTCATTTATCACCCAAATAGACTCAGGTTAAACAAGGAACTAATAAGATATATTACATATATCTAACAAGCTCCGTATATAACACACGCTATTACACATGCAAATTCGTTCGTTAACTACGTTGACGTTATTTAGAGAAAATTTTATATACTTATAACAATTCACTAAGTTTTGAAATATTTGTTAAAAAGGAACGAAACGAGCATTCAAACTAAATCAAAATATTGGAATTAAAACCACTATATAGCTTCGTAATTTTATTATAAATTGAAACTCATTTTATTCACGTTTTTATTGCCGCTCGCTGCCTACATGTAACAATTATACAGAACAGCAGCGGCTCAATCTCATAGTCTGATGGAAAGGTAATCTGAAACGACTGGAGAAAGATAAGGCGCAAGACCACGGCTCTGCGTGTTTTCAGAGTCACGAAGTGAAACAGCGCTACCTTCCTCACTCCATCTACTATTGGGAATTTCTTTATACAAAACCCCCTATAACCGATTTTTAGCCGAACCGAAATTCCAACACAAAACAACTTGATCAGCAATCGCGCTAACGACGACTAGACCAACGAGTAAGTTAAAAGATTTTAAAGTATGTAACAAATAAAACAATGGCGGTATAAACATCTGTATATTGTATGTTTTACTTTTATTACATAAGTGGATGGACTTATTTTCTAGAACTTCGTCTAGTAAGACCTCCTAAAACCCTCTTAACTATTTCTGCCGCCAATAGCAGTGATTACACCGCTGTGATCCAGTCTCAATACTAAAGACTACAAGTATAATTAGGATTTGAGGCATTTTGTTCCAGTTGTTAGAGGTAACAACATATCTGTGAAGTCTACTTTGTTTGAAGTTGACTGCAGGTGACCCTAGACTACAGTAGCTTCTCACCATTATGTGTACTGTAAGATCTTTCTTTACACTTTAATACACAAACATATACGTATGACCCAGGTGACAAAGATCTGCAACTTTTAGTACTGTAATCGCTAACGTGTCTGCTCATCGTGGCAATCATAGAAAATACTCCATATTTTGGGAGAACCTCACATCCACCGATGAACTATTACGAGATTATTCAATGAAAAAGCAACCAACTAGACAAAATAAGGAAATTAATGATGTATCCAATAGTTACGTTCATGTTCAAAATATGAAATATAATAACTATAACATTATGATATTTATAACATAATCAATCATAATATTATACGAGTGTTGTAAATTTTTACATTTTTCGTTTATTTTTATATAGTAAACAAGAATCGGAAAATTACTTGCATCCATTGACTTGTCGTGAGTTTGTCATCTTCGTTACTTCATCTTGAGCGAAGAAGTCATGCTCACGTAAGAAGTTCCGGTGAATTTAAGAATAAAAAATAAAATATTTTAAAAAGTTAAGTTTCAGTTTTAAAGTAACATAGCTAGTTCCTGGCCTCTTTTCATTGTTCATTAATAGAAAATAAGTAAGAATAGGGCCTTGGTAGCTCAGGAGCAAAGCGTTCGCCGTGAATTTCACAGTACAAGAGCAGAGCGGATTCGATCCCCGCATGTAGGAATGAAATCGTTATTTAAAATTAATATAGCACTTTTAAGTGTTGATTTATCACGTGTTCGAACATAAAGATAAACATTTTGAGGAAATCTGCACGTTTGCGCCCGATTGAGAACCGGTTTAATGTTTGGACAGACTGCATTCCTCTAGAGGGTGCGGCCGATCGAGTCGGCGAGTTTTAGCCCACGCCGGCGCACTGCGAGTTAGTTGGTTTGAAGCTACACCGGCAGCGCCGCCTCTGGAGCGAATTGCGCTCGCGGGAGTGAGGGCGCCCTTTGGAGCGGTGCAGAGACGGCGGGATGCCTGCCTACCTTGGTGAAGTCAGCTAGTCACTCACTACACACCTTCTTTCATATACACACCCACACTACCTTCACACCACGCTGACGACTCCTGGAGGTCTACCCTACTCCTGAA
>DWHP01005747.1:0-11755 GCA_018247895.1 Parnassius honrathi | reverse complement strand
GCCCATCTCCTGTCTGTCTCCCTCTGTCACCTCTTACGACACCCACGGGAAGATATGGGGTAGTGGATATTCTCAACCACCACTACACGGCAAACTGTAACAATACTGTTAGTAAGCACATGAAAATACTTTCATACTTGGTAGAACCACGCTATGTTATGGTTGCTGCACGAATGGGTCGGCTCGACCGGGGATGGACCACTCTCTCATAGAATACCGGCGTAAAATAGCAGCTTAATACTGCTGTATTTCGTATGGTGAGTGTAAAGATCCGGAGACCCTTTTTGTATATTAATGAGGCATTCCATCTTAGTCCTCAGGAGTGACACCGTATCTGCGTTTTGATTCTCAATCGAGAATATACTGTCTATCCACAGCATTCACGTTCACGTACCATCTGGTGTACTGTGTGCTCCTTTGTCACACTTGTTCTATGAAAAAAGCTCAGTACCTACGATTTAATCCCCACGTGTATTTATTGGTTAATTTATTTGGTTACCAACAATGAGTTCCTAAAGTAACGAAAATACAAAATTACAATGAAACACTATTTCCTTCACTTACAATCAAAATCAAATTTGAATATAATTCTTACTTTAGCTTTTACTTCATCACAGTTGTTAATTAATTAAGTGATACAACAATATTGCATGGCTTAAGCACAAAGCGCATAGGTATGTTCTACTAACGTCTAAAAATCGAGAATCCAACTTTTTGTCGCATGAAATCGTATCTAACCATCATATTGAACATAAAATAATATAAATAACACATTGGTTGAATGACAAATGATTGTAGAACTTATTTTTTTAAATCGATTAATTGCTGTTTTTACAAGTACGTAGGATTTACATATGTATAAATATACTTATACGTCTCGGACTTTATGGAGTGACCTGAAGATGTACTTTGGTGAATGCTAAATTAAAATATTGGTTATGACTAGATGAAAAACTTTTTGAAATCTAAATAAAATTAATGAGATTTTTCTTATTAACGAGAGGTAAAAAAGCCTTGTTTTTACGATAACGCTCGAGTACAAAATACCTAAAAATTAAAGTTATATTAAAGTTGATTTCTGGTCGTTTTAAGATAATTCTGTAAATAATTTTTCTATTAACAATAATAAAAAAATTGAATCACGATAATAATAACATAAAAAAACAGTGAAATTAAAAAAATGTTGTTGATTGAGTACTTTTTTTCTACATTTTGTCACGATCATATGAGTATTTTATGAGTCGTGTACTTTTGAATTTTCCCAACTTTTTTATAATAAAACGATCGGATCGGATTTTATAAAAAATTGACGTATCGCGCAATTGACATGAGCGCTTTAGGCTTAGTTTTTATAATACTTATTCAAATACAAATGTAAATTCCTGTATTTGAAATAAAGCATTTCAAGACTGGATCTTACGTATAACAATATTATAATGTAAGCGCAGGATGATAAATTCATAAATAAAAAAGTATATGTTACCTAGTTTTTATTAATTTTTTTATTAACGTATCCATTGCATGTTACGACACACATGGGATCGTCCATAGTGTAATAGATATCCTTTCCTCGTCATTACACGGTAAACATTATTATAACATTAAGTTATACAAATTTAATATAATTAATGGCAGATTGTAAATATCATAATGGGTATATAATATCCTTCTTTTGTTCCTCTAATTCATCCTTGAATGTCGTAAAAGTTAATTTTAAATAATATAGAATAATATACCTTGTTAAATAATTAATTTTAGGTACTCGTACCTATCGCTAACGCTATTCTAATTCACCTAAAGTAGATTTTCCGTCTAATGTATTTTTTTTACAATTTGAAAATTAATACCGGATTTGGATTACAAAAGCAGCAAAGTCTGCAAAAGCATATTAATCATAATATGATATGGCTTTATTCAAAATCGTTTCATTTTTGCTACAAGCATTCTGATCTTCATGGAAACTAAATTTCTATGTAATAAACCCTCATTCTTTTTTAGTTTCTTTGCAACGACATTAGCTGTCGAATTATATAATGTACCCTCGATTTAGTTGTTATTGTGTATATCATTTTGTCACTTATGTTTGTGTTTATCGACCTAAAAGTCCTTGTTAAACATGTATCTTTTAAGTTTCTTATCAAGTTAAATAATGTATTTATTTTAAAAAAATAGTTATCTTTAACCGCCTAAAAGAATGTTTATCTAGACTAATTTAAGTTTCTGAAAAAAATATGCAACGTAAGACACCTAGGTCTTATTAGTAGTGCTGATCCATTTATTTTTGAGTCTCTCTTGAGGTGAATACATGCCATAGTTCATGCCATAGCACATGCTCACATGGAGTATTGTTCTCAACTCTGGGCCCCTCTTTATGATCGGCTTACTCACTCGCGTTGCGAAGAGATGTTGCATCCCTTTGCGTTTTCTATCGCGTTTACCACTGGAAGTATTCTCAGAACTGTTTGGATTATTGTAACTGTAATGACTACTATCGCTTCGCATGGATTCGTGGCCTATTTACGTTGTATTGTGCCTCGCGTTGAGCGTTGTGACCGCTGTGTGTTTCGCAGATTGTCTATTCACAGAAAATCTTATTTTACGGCTCGTTCACGACCCCGTTGCTGTAGTCCCCGTATTGTGCCAGCGATTTTAAAAGTGGCGTCACAGAATGAATAATAGTCAGTGACGTGTATACCAACGCATAGCCTTTCGACTTTAATGTCTCCCCCTGTACAATAAAGTAAATAAGGAAATCGTAAAAACAAAAAATTTTTATTTAAAAACAACTTTTTACTGCAGAAAGGTGAAAAAATGCTTTGAAGAAAAGTGAAAAACGCCTTAGGCTTTACGGCGGATATCAATATAACCTTTCTTCTAGTTAGCGCCAGATGTAAAATACCCAGTGTGAGAGTCCGGTACAGGATCACCATTCCGCCTGTCATGTACAGCAGTGAACTTAAAGTTGTTATTGATTATAATAAATTACGAAACATTTAAACAGCCATCCATCACAGACTTACAGGTCTATAAATCGTTTTCTGTAACTATAAGATGAGTGGGGTGATTCTCCTCACGCGGCCGAGAGCAGATTTTTTATTTATTTATACTCTTTATTGCTCACATATAAAAAACACATATTTACCAAATTTCTATTTATATATACAATTAGGTGGCCCTATCGCTAAACATCGATTTCTTCTAGGGTAATCTTGGTGAAGATCATTTTTATTAATATATGCGTGTAAATAGGTATCATCATTTCAGCCCTTCACAAGTTCACTACTAAACATAGGCCTCCCCCAAGAAATACATGAATATATAATGCCACAAAGCACAGTCCTGAGCCACCTGCATCCATCGACTTCCTGCATGTCTTACCAGGTCGTTACTCCATCTAGTACTACTGTGGATATCCTCATTTCTAAGTTTATCACACAGAGAAACCCCGAGCATAGCCCTCTCCATAGCTCGCTGAGTGACCTTGGGCGTCCTTATCCGACCAGCAGTGAAGAACCACGTCCCAGTTCCGTAATTCATCACTGGCAACACGCACTGGTTGTAGTCTCGTTTTCAGGTTTTGAGATATAGCTGACGAGAAGATGTGTCGTAATTTCTCGAACAACGCCCAGCCGAGTTGAATCCGTCAATTGACCTCTCGGCCAAAGTTGGACTTACCTAGTCGGACTATTTGTCCCAGGTAAACATATTCATCAACCACTTCGAGCTTAGTGCTCCCAACAACTACCGGCGTAGGTGAAGTTGAAGTGGATCTTACATATGATCTTCGTTTTGTCCATGTTCATCTTAAGAACTATCCGTTGGGAAACACTATTGAGGTCATTGACTATAGTGCTTAGGTCCTCCGGCGATTCTGCCATAAGTTACTATATCGTCGGCAAATCGAAGGTGAGTGATGTACTCGCCATTGATGTTAATACCGTATCCTTTCCAGTTCAGTAGCTTAAAAACGTCTTCCAATGCAGCGGTGAACAGTTTATAAGCTTTACACATACAATACAAGAATATAAGATGATACGACAATCATATACATTTAACATAGAGCATACTACATTGTGATAAGTAAATACATATGTCATTACTTATTAGTTATTCAACATATTCAAGACCAACATAATCAAAAAGAGTTTAAGACATAATAAAATCCATTTAGTAAAACACATATTTGTATAATAATTGTTAGATTTTCTTAAAACTTTTTAAGTGATTCACCGCAAAAAAAATTACTTTTTAATGGAAGTGAATATATACGTTAAAAAATCTTATTAGAACATTTAGCGCGCCTTATTCAAATGTCATAACTGTCAACAGTCTTTTCGACTTGTTTTCAGGCGTTTATACTCTTTATGTAATTTAAAAAATTGAAAGAGCCTTATTTTCCCCGGACTTGTACTCGGTATTAACCCACTTGCAAATTAAATAAACTTATTCTGATAACGATATAAATTAGCGCTTGTTTTTAATAAATGTACTATACCACTAAAGATACACCTAACAAACAATTTTTGCTGAGTAAAAATTTTAATCTTTTTGATATGAAGTCCTGCATATTTTTGATATCTATATTGAATAAAAATTATTGTATTCTTCGTACCATTCAATTACCTTTTGTTGAATTGGTTATAATTTTAATATTAACACATATCTTTTCGTCTTTTCTAAGAAGTTTCCGCATGGAAATTCTTGAAGTTTACCTACTACTCTCTGCCGAGATACACAAACTAATGAAATGAAAGGAAATGAAATATTAAGTTTAAAAATACCTAATAAGTTAAAATTTATTGTGTCAAAGCTAATTTTTTATCTCTTTATGCAAGAATTTAAAAAAGTCTTCATCATTTTTAATGAGGCTTCTCTGAAGTAAGCAAAAACGAAAGATAAAAAACAAAATAGACAAAACCAGCGGACTTCTATTTAACATTTTGTTTCTTTCTTTGTGCTGTATTTATCACCTCAATTAAAAGGGAATACAAAGAGCGTAATTAATACCTTTTGGCATTATCTCCCAGCGAACTCCGGGCGTGGTAAAATATCATGACAGGTGCAAAACATAACAAGTAAATAAAACCACTGCAATAATGTTAAATACAAACTACTAAACATTATTAAGCCTTACTGAAATATTCAGGCACAAGATAATAATAAATAAATATGTATAATGTTCTTTCGCTCAAATAATGACGGTACACCCAAAGGCCATGCAGCCATTGGATATAATAAAATAGGTAGCAGATTTTTTTACTAACAATAAAATTAATATTGAATTCAAAAACAATTACTATGGAAATAACCGATAATTTGTTTACGAATTTTGCTAATTTTAAATCTTTTTCGTTCCGTACATTAAAACTAAGAATTTTCTCATGACGAAACTGTATCTTCCCACGAACAAAAACATTTTCCAACGACTTCTTATGTTTATACATTTAAACAAAACTAGCTTTTACGTATTTTGTAGAGTATATTAACTTATTTTATATTTCTGACGTTTCAAGCACTTTACAGCACCCATGGTCACGGGAGTCTGAGGTGTTCGACGTCCCAATGTCATAGTTAATCACGGCTACCTCCAGATTAAAATTATTAATTTTTGTTCTGATCTACGCAGTACGAACTTATAGTATCTTGAAGTCTTGGAGTTGTATACTTAAGTTGGGATTTAATTTTGTTAATTGTAGGATCCCAAGCAGATGGTGGCACCCGGCCATCTTCCATATTCAAAGTAGGATTTTTTTTGATTTCAATAGCCTCGCTAATCATCTTTGTTAGAGACAAATAATTTGGCTTTTCTAGATGTATTTGATAACACCTTGAGCAATACCGTGTATAGAAAAAAAATCCATACAGACAAATATATAAACAGACCAAAAATTAATAATTTTAATCTGGAGATAGCCCTGATTAATTATGGCATTGGGACGTCCAACATCTCAGTCCTCTCCGTAATCATGGGTGCTGTAAAGTGCTCGAAACATCGGGAATATATAACAAGTTAATATACGCGATAGAAGCCGTAAAATTAGTTTTATTTAAACATTTTCCAATGTAGACTATATCACGACAAACACAAACTTTAACACAGCCTTGTAACGCGCCGTTATGAATTGACTATAACTTATGTCGGTTCCTTTGTTATATAGAAGCGGCCTACTTTGATAATAATCAATGACACGTACAATACCGTTATACAAGTGTTGTTTATCATATAATCATGTGCATTGTATTTATATCCAATTATCGATTCATTTTGCACAATAATGGTCATATAAAATAAAAAAGGAATAGATCCTCCTCGTAAGTAAACCCGTGCAATGACAGGTATATAATCAAAGCATGCAACATTCCGGTAAAAATTAAGGCCCGGTTTATATTTTGAGTATTCAAGTTCAAGTGCGAGTGGCAAGTGCAACTGACAAATGACAAGCGCTAAGAATCGTTTAGCAAGATGGGAGAGAGCGGAGAGGGGAGTGTATTCTACACCCCGACACCACTCGCATGAAAAGTAAATACACCGTTCTTAGAAAAATGAAAAAGGAAATCTCATAGACCTTACCTCAAAATGATAGCATTTATCTCTCTCCGGCAATAGGAGCGAGCGGGGATATCCCCTATCACAACTGTAACCATATCTGAAGGCTCTAGTATTTCTGGGTGGTAAAAAATAACCAAGAAGTCTACAGCGGGAGCTGCACTGTGCTTTACTCCCGCAATAGTCTTCTATCTTAAATCAACTGGATAAATTTCTGACACGAAGGCTATGGCGAGAGCGAAGCGCAGCGCAGCTAATTTATAAATTATAAATATATTATTATATAAATGGTATTATATAAATGTTTTATCGCAAAGCTGACTACAAATGTATTTTAGTATCTAATTCTAAGAATAACCAACGACCCGAATAATAATCAAAATGCAGCGACGGCGTGGCGATCCGATTTCAAAGCTTGCATATGAAAGAGCTTTATACTGATTATAGTTTGAAATTTGAATGCAGAAAAGTTTGTTTTTAAATTTAAGATAATCATTAAAGACCATTTATTTTGAAAAAAATTCAATTTCTCGAAAAAAAAACTAACTTCTAACCTAACTCAACTGAAAGGATTTCTGGGTGTAAAGTAAAAAATAATCATGTCTTTATCGTTTGTAGACATAATTTATTATGAAAGTATAGACCACAGAAGAACAAAAAAGCCTTGGAAGTATAATAATGTGACACTAGTCTTTGATATGGTCTTATGTCCTTCGCACTTACCCAAAATTATGTATGCTATCCAGCTTTCACAGTAATGTTGCATTCGTTTTTCCATGTTTCCCATTTGTAGTTTCTAATGGTTTCTTTTTATTTTCTCGAAAACAGTGTACAATACGTTTTCAACCGACTTCAAGAAAAGGAGGAGGTCTCAATTCGACTGTTTATTTTTATGCGTTTAGTCTAGGTGAACCGATTTTAATAATTCTTTTTTATTTGATAGCTGGTGCTTCTCAGGTGTTCCCATATAAATTTGATCGAGATCTGACTCGTATTTTCCAACTTATCCTTAATATTGCGTATTTAATTGACTTCGACTACGATTGATGATGATGATTGACGATGATTTTATTTTTATATTGAAGTCGGTTGTACAAAATTTTTAATTTTACCACTTGTAATGCGAATGGTATTGTAATAATCGAGGACCGAACCTCTACCAAATACAACACCTTACTACCCCAAACTACCGCCGATACGATACGATACGATCCTAAAGTCAGCCCAATATTCCCCCACAAGCAACACCTGTTCACGAATTTGACGGATTCTCATGCATTCTTTTTATAGAATAACGGTGGCAAACGTGAACACAGTCCCTGATGGTAAGTGGATGCTGTGGCTGATAGACATCTGGACTAACCTTCATTCAAAATATGGTTGCGTTGTCATCCCTGCAGACTAAAGTAGAATGCCACGTTACCGGTAAATAGAGTTACCACTTCTCTACAAATTTTCTATACAAAAGTTTGTATGAGCGCTGACCTTTCCCGGTCGAGTCGACCTACTCTACTCTACATAATATATCTGCAGCGTGGCTCTATCACTTTAACAAACACATACATTTATACGTGTTAAAGCCATTCTGCCGCTATATAGTTGTAGCACGAATGGATCTACCCGACCGGGGAAGGACCACGCTCTCACAGAATACCAGCGTAAAATAGCAGCTTAATGCTGCTGTATTCCGTATGATGAGTGTAGAGAACAGGTGACCTTGTTCACTGGAAAATGATGCCTTCTACCTTAATCCTCAGGGTTGACAACGCATCTGCATTTTGATTTTTAATGAAGGATGGATTTAGATTTCTATGAGCTGAAGCAACCACTTATAATCAGGTGGACTGTGTGCTCATCTGTTACCTTTATTCTAAAAAAAAACAACATACAATGCATTCATAATTATTCAGTTCGTTATCGTTACAGCCTTACAACAGTTCACTACTGGGCATGGATTACCTCATTGGGGGAATATTTGTTATAGTGTCATGCTTGTCAGGAAACTTGATAAACGCAGTTCTTTTATTTTTTGGTTATTATTAAGAAGACTCTGCTCTTTACCTTTTGGTTCGTTTCCTCTTACCCCCTATTGCCTCTTACAACTCTCAAGGGGCGATATGGCGTAGTGGATATACCTACGAGGGCGACACTGAAAGTTAAAAATCAAAAGCAAAATTTGAGCTTATTTTTTTATAATGTTGTTTACAAATTGCCAGTTCTAAAAACTTTCAGAGTCGCCCTCGTACACTGCCATCGTATCTAACAATTATATAAAGGTGATAACCGCATTGTTATTAATTCCATTTATCCAATACTTATAGATGACAGATAATCATCTATTCTATCATGATGTTGATAGTATTAATAAAGGTGAACGTTAACCACTAAACTGCATCTAGTCACATTACTCTAAATTGCAGATAATGGTGGAGACAGTGGGTGCGACGGCGTGGTGTGCTGAGATCCTGCAGGCCCGCGCTGCGGCCGCCTCGGCACGTGCGCAAGTTGGGGCTGTCGCTGCGCTGTCCGCCGCTGCCGATCGTTGCCGCGACCTAGTTGTTGTCACCGACGACCAACAAAGGATTCTTGTAAGAACACTTTACACTGGTTCTTGTTCCTCATTATCGTCACCCCGTTAACATAGGATTTACTTTTATCGTTAGAAGTCTGGCACGTTTGACGATGCTGACCGTCGCCACTTTAAAACATTACATCTAGCGTAATCAAGATTGTATTGAAGTCAGATTTTTCTGGCGTTTCTCATTGTCACCTTACAACATCCATAAAGTACAGTTTTATAACCTACGGAACGAAATGGGATGATGTATTCTCAAACGCCGCCACCACTAAGTCGCCGTCACTTCCAACCAATACGAGCTAAACTTCTATTACCTTTTGAAGGTACGTAGGTACATCATATATTTGTAGGTAAGTAAGTAAGGAGGAAAACTTCCATCCCCAAACAATTGTTAGTTGGTTCTTAAAGACATTACCGATTCAGCTTTTTGATCTTCTGAGTTATGACGATACTCCGGTTCAATCGCGAATGTATTCGTTATTGAATTTAACACATAAATAAACTAAAAATAAATCATTGGTCGGTCGCTTCGCTGTAATCGTTTATATGTAATACAGATAATAGTATATGTATATAAATCGGCCTTCTTCCTCAAATTTATTTTCATGTGTTACGTGATGTTCTTAGTCGTAAGTTTTCCAATATAATAAAATAAAATACATATATTATAGTAGTAATGTAACAACTTCCTTCAATATCTAACACAATCGCACCAACCAACGGGCAATATTAGATTACCGAATCGC
The DNA here is from genome assembly GCA_018247895.1 of Parnassius honrathi. Lineage (NCBI taxonomy): Eukaryota > Metazoa > Arthropoda > Insecta > Lepidoptera > Papilionidae > Parnassius > Parnassius honrathi. Next base: position 1,884 of record DWHP01005747.1, on the reverse strand, counting down.
CTGGTCAGCGTTATGAGCTTAAAGAGTATTGAGCAAATCTGTCATGTTATGCAATAGACTATAATGACTATGACCAGTAATGGACTAAGAGAGACAGTTAAAGAAGAAAAACCATAGCATTATAATAATATCAACATAACTTTGAAGACTCGTTAGCTCACTGAAGAAAAACCTAGCTTAAGTTTTTGTAAGAAAAAAAATAAGTAAAAAGAAAACTTTAAATAATTTGGGTTTTTTAATGAAATACTTTTTTCAGTTTACCAACAAGTCCTGGAGTCGTATACTCGGCTGGCGTACAGATGAAGGACCGCGATCCCTTACCGAGGCAGTTGGAGGCGAAGCTCTTCGATTAGCAGCTAGCGGAGCACGAGACTGGGAGGCGCCAGTCCTGTTGCGTCGGCGAGCAGCGCCTGATCCTATTCTATTACCATGCCGGGGCTCCACTATCGCTCTTGCAAGGTTTATACATTTTTTACATGTTTACACGTAAATGCGGTTGATCAAATAATCATATTTTCAATATCACCCACACTGTAATAAGTGAATGTGAACGATAAAAGTGATGTTTTTTGAAACAGAAAAAAGTAAAACGACAGATATGTAAAATAAGAATAGAATGGAAATTAGTTGAGCGAGTGTAATTTTGTGTGTATTTAGGCTATAAGTTTAGCAGAGATGGCAAATATGACTAAGATATAGAACGAAAAGTGAATACCGAATACAACGAATGTGGCCCCACACTCTATTGTTAAAACAGAGAAATAGAAACAGAAAACCAGAGGTTTATCAATTATTGCATGCCTTAACCGCCATGCGCGTAGGTATATCCTACCAGCGCCTAAAATCAAGAATCCAATGTTTTGTCGCATGAAATCGTATCTAACAATCATACAGAACATATAAATGATATAAGAAGCTCATTGTCAGAAAGATAAAAAGCTCATTGTCAGAAAGATAAATGTTATTGAACTTAATTTTTTTAATCGACTCATTACTATTTTTAAATTAAAAAGTGGTTTTAGTGACTTATGGCATAGATTTATCAAGTCCGCATGGAGGGGTAAACACGATAACTTTTGAACTCAATCAAAGTTCAACTCAATCTATTTTTAATCTCTTCATCTCTCATGTAGGAAGCCATGTAATTTAAATGGCTGTTTAATTTTGTTTTGTTAATTAATTTTTCGGCTGAGAAATGCCGAAATCTTCGGTGTTTGAGCAGCATTGTTAGCACTTTGACTCGCTCCGGGCTCGGCCGCCGTCGTAAGTGCGTTACTGTATCGTTTGTTTACAACATCTCGTGATGAAAAATATCAGTCGCTGTTGAAATACAAAATATTACAACAAAAAAAAACAAATTTGATACATACTTGACCAAGGTAAAATATTATTATTATTATTTTTGGGATATTTAATAGTTTTCGCATCTGCTTGGGTTCTATATGTATATAATTGTAAATGAAAATGATAACTATACAAAAGTATCAATAAAATAAAATATATACATAAAAATTACAACTAGATAGAAGCCCTCGGCAGGAGAGACCAAACGGCCAAGGGTTAGGGGGCAAGGCAAAGAAATCGGCGGACGATGCGAGCAGTATTGAAGAGCCACCGCCTTCTGCATTTGAGCCCGGGGCGGCTCGTCACATTATTATTATTATAATCACAGATTTTCATTACAATATATTGTTTCGCTAAAAGTATGTAGGATTTATATTTCAACATACTTACACGTTTTGGACTTTATGGAGTGACCCGAAGGTATACTTCGGTAGCTGCTACTGGAACTCTTCTAAGAGTAGAACTAGGTGTGCCTACTTTAGCTTCTTTTGTTAGTTGTAATGAAATCTTTCCTCCAGGCTTGAAAGAGTGATCTGAAGG
>DWHP01005746.1:0-11755 GCA_018247895.1 Parnassius honrathi | reverse complement strand
GGACCACGTCTCGGATCCGTAAGTCATCACTGGCAACACGCACTGGTTGTACAATCTAGTTTTCAGAGTTTGAGGTACCCTTATTCTATAAAAAATATATGTACATAGCTAGTTATTATTTTTTGTAATATTAACGTAAAAAAAACATAATTTTTCTGCAATTTGTATTAATAATGACAACAGCGTATTAAATATATAATATATATAATCCGATTTATTTAAACGTACGAAGTAAGTTAAAATTGTTTGTAATTAGCAATTCAGAATGTTGAAATTACATTTAGCGAATGCATGAGGCAGACAGACGTGAATTTAAAAGTAACTCCATTATAAGTTAAAGAGTTGAAAATTTTCGAGTGGCAAACATCGCGCCGCACCGCCTGAGTTTCACATGATACACGAGTGTGATTGGCCTGTTTGCTTTCAGCGCTTTACAACTTTTGAGTGGTGGAGATATACTGCTACATAAGCTGTAGATAGATAAATATGTGAAGATGCGAACACATTTATTTACATTGGACACTTTTATTTACGTTGTTATTAAAAATATATAATTTGGCGCCGCTGCCCGTTGCACTGGTATTGGTATTTTACTTCTGAAGTAAAATTAAAATATTTAAAAGATCTTTTTAATTATTTAAGGAGCTGTGGTAGCTTAGATGGTTAGTGCTCGCTGTAAATTTCACAATACGCGAGCAAGCCGAATTCGATCCCCGCCGCCACCAATTAAATTGTTAGTTGCAATTTTAAGTGCTGATTTACCATGTGCTCGGAGTAGAAGGAAAACATCGCATGTCTGAGAAATAAAAAAATATTTCGAAGTCAAGTGAAGTTCGCCAACACGCATTGGGGCAGCGCGGCGGACACTTCCTTGCCCTAAAACCCTCTCAGAAATGAGGGGAGGCCTGTGCCCAGGAGTGGGACGTATATATTCTGTAATTAACTTAGATTTTTCTGGCATTTCCATAGTCCCCACCTATGAACACGAGACAAAATAAGGGGGATTTCAGGTCGCCGCACTCCAATCAGGTAGCAAGGTGCGACACGTCTGCCAGTGCGGTCGTTAATGTAAATGCAAATCTCCTCTACAGCGGGAGAAGTTCAGCCCTGGACTTTTAAGGAAAGATCTTTATCAGAGAGAAGAAGAGAAGAAGAAGAAATATAGGAATAAATTTTCATACGTGGTAAAGACACGCTGCGGCCATATTATGGTTATAGCATGAATGGGTCGGCTCAACCGGGGAAGGACCACGCTCTCACTGAATATCAGCGTAATATAGCAGCTTAATACTGCTGTGTTTCGAATGGTGAGTGTAGTGAACTGGAGACCCGTTTTACTGGGATCGAGGCATTCTATCTTAGAACTCAGGGGTGACAACGGATGTCCATTTTGATTCCTAATCGAGGTTAAATGTAGATGTCTATGGGCCACAGCATCCATTTACCATCGTGTGCTCGTTTGTGTCGACCCTTATTCAATAAAAAAATATAAAGACTTTTACAGCTTCATCAGGCTTAAGAATACAACTAATATGATAATCACATTCTAAGTATTACGTAAATAAAGTAAGACAAAAATCTTGAAAGAAATATAAATTTATTTATAATTAAATTAGTTCTGGTACAGATAATTCGGTGCGAAAAATATTGTTTTTTTGTGGCAAATTTATCGTCTTTTCTTCATCAGAAAATATGTGTTGTGTATGTTTATGTTCATTTACCTCTATTGCTACAGCAGGCTAGTTTCTCTAAAATTTTATCTTAGAGAAACTAGCCTGGTCGAAAACCTCCCTGCAAATACCCGTCCATTGCTCACTAAGAATACTTGTTACTATAAAATTTACTTTTTACTACGATTATATTATTTGATGGTTTTAAAGTATCGAAAGTATTTTAAGCAAACACGGAATTGGAATAAAACAAAATTTAATAAAATGTAAAAATCAAAGAATCGACAACTCACGATTACGTCCGAATCTCGCGACTATCCAATGGTTCCCGACCATTGTAATATATAACTTTGATTGTGGATTAATTTAAGCAAATAAGAGAAAAAGGTTTATTTTCAGTTTATTACTTACGGTTTGCTTCGTCGTTCTCTACGAGTACAGTAAATAAGTGGATTAATATGGCATATCTGTCTTTTCGAGCGACTACAAGTAGTTTTCTTCAAAACAAGAGTTAATAGGCTTTTGTTAAGCGAAGTGAGTGCCTTTACCATCTTCCGCTACGTGATCATTTACCATCATATAGATAGGAGAGATATAAATCAAACACTTTGTGAAACAAGTAGCTGTTTGAGTAAGTGTTTTGTTTACTAAGTAGATATAGAATAGAGAGCAAAAATTAATTTCATGTATGAGAAATTTTCGAATAAAATCCAACTGCTTTCATGTTTCAAGTTCCTCATTAGTGGGGTGATAGCTATACCCTGAATTGGAATGTAAGCTATTTGGAACAAGGATTATTTACGACAAAAGAATGAAAAATTAAAATTATCATACAGCTCTATTTTTGCGATATAGTGCCAATAATGTCCGTTGCGTTTCAACGCTCTAATAAGAGCTCCACGGCGCAGTGGCTCAGCAACGAATTGCACCGCTAAGGGCTGCGGGCTCGAATCCCATAGGGCCACACAAATATTTGTATGTCCTACAAAAATTATTGTTCCGGGTTTAGATACTTGGGTTTGTGAAATTTATGTATGTAAATTACCCCCGCGATATATAGAAAATCGTAGAGACAACGTGTTCAAAAAGAAAAAAAGGAATATGTATTAGGGGGAAATAATTCATAAAATTGACATAATGCTAGGTTACTTTTAGCTGACGTCAAGAAAAGTGGAGCTTCTATATTCATATGAGCGTTTTCGAATGTGAACCGATTTTAATGCTTCCTCTTTTAATAAATAGTTTAACCATTACAATACTTTATAATACAATATAAACCTAAAGAAAAACTCTTACCCTATGGGTGGAAAAAAATGCGATGAAGTTTTAATGTGGTTATTTAAACGACTTTCTAGTTGTTACTTCGAACTTGTGTTTTTCCTCAGTTCACTCAAAACGGTTCAATAATTTAACTTAAAATACAAAGTAAAAGGCAGTAAAACGCGTACCATCCCTACCGGTATTTAAACAGCTAGTGAAGAATCATTACCTTGCACTTTAAATTGCAGCTTCGCTTCCACACTAGACAATAAATCTATTATAATATGTAGCATATAGATTGTATTTAATTGATTAAATAATTCAATATGTATGTGTTTTATTTTTCGTATGTATATATGTTTATAGTATATATATGTATAATATCCTCCAGACCAAATATCGGTCACGGCGGACCGCCTCAACGGAGACTAGCTATCAGCGCAGGAAAAGACTATAGTGCCCAAGTGTATGCGCAAGCACAGGTGCACTCTCTATTCCCTTACTCTTATAGATCTATGGAACGGTAAACCAACACAACCGGAAAGAGATCAGGCGCAGTACCAACGGCTTTACGTGCTTTCCGAGGCACGGGGGTGAGACACCGTCAAATGTCCTGACTCCGGGCAGCTACTGAGAATTTCTTGATGGAAAAACTCAATAAACTGATTTTTTTCCCGACCCGGAATTCGAACCCAGGACCTCACGATCAGCAGTCGCACTACTACAACCACTAGAACCCCGGGCCGGGAAAAATCAATTATTGAGTTTTTCTGTCAAGAAATTTTCAGTAGCTGTCCGGAGCCAGGAAGTTGGCGGTGTTTCACCCCCGTGCCTCGGAAAGCACGTAAAGCCGTTGATCCTACGCCTGATCTCTCTCCGGTCGTATCGATTTACCATCCCATCGGATTCTGAGAGTGAGGGAATAGAGAGTGCACCTGTGCTTGCGTATACACTTGGGCACTATAATCCCGTCTTGCGCCGATGGCTAGCCTCCGTTGAGGCAGGCCGCCGTGGCCGAAATTCTGGTGGAGGACATTGGACATATAAATATGTGTATTCTTTTATACCTCTTTTTTCTATCACACCAATTTGCACTGCCCCTGTCATCTTCGAACAATGGTGTTTATTCATTGGTTGTCTGGAAGTGATTGCTGTCAGCAATAAGATCGCCAAATGCATACTTCTTTTGTTTATATAATTTCAAGTGTGCAATAAAAAATACTGATTAAAAAAATAATTAAAAGTCAATTTCATAACTACAAAGAAAGAAATAATTTCCACATAATAGTGTTTAAAGTTGATGTTAAAATACAATGTATAAAAGATTTAATATCCTGTCTTCATAACGCAGTAACTTCAGTACGTGGTAGAGCCATACTGCAATTATATTAGTAGTATAGTTGTAGCACGAATGAATCGGCTCGACCAGGGAAGGACCACGCTCTCACAGAATACTAGCGTAAAATAGCTGCTCAATGCTACTGTGTTTCGTATGCTGAGTGTAGAGAACCGGAGACCCTTTATACTGGAAACGAGGCATTCCATCTTAGTCCTCACTGGTGATGACGCATCTGCATTTTGATTCGTAATCGAGTATAGATGTAGATGTCTATGGGCCACAGCAACCACCATCAGGTGGACTGTGTGCTCGTTTGTCACCCTATCCCATAAAAAAAGGAATTATAAAAATTATCATCATCAGTATCATTATTACAACCCGTTTCAAGTCCACTGCTAAACATGCCTCCTCCAAGGAATGTCACAAAACATAACGTGCAGGTTCTCAATCCAACTAGTGAACGGTCGCCCTTAGCTTTGCTTACAGATTTGCAGAAGCTATTATGTAGAAAATATTATTTTTAATCAAAGTGTTTTTTAGCATTAAATAAACACCAATGTCGCTCATTGCGCTGGCTTTATTGAACTCACACAATGATGACAACTCAAAAATCGTTAATGGGATTAAAGAAGCAAATTGGATATCGACCGATAGCCAGACTTAGTTCGCGTTGGACGCAGCAAGTATCCGTAATTAGCAGTAGCTGAGGGGATTTGGCAGACACTGGCTTGATTAAAACTGGCTTAATTCTAACAGTTTGCTTTCTAACGTTGCTGTGTGGTGCCCCCGGGGTGGACAACAATTTATGTTTTAGGCGAGTGTATTATCCTCGTTGTATTTATGTTAGGCATTAATGTTTTATCCGAAGTCCCTAGAACGAAGGTATTTTTTTCGCATTTATAAATAGTTGTTTGGAGGTGTGAATGTTTGTCTGATCCTGTAGCCGAAAAGAAGAGCTTTTACGGATTTCGAAGTGCGATTGGGCGATACATCCGTTCTTATGTTCGGAGTACTAAAAGCATTTTTGCTCGTTAGAACGATATGGTGCTTGCAATAAATGGATTTTGATGGATCTGTCCTTTCATAACTTAAAAGGTCGTCGCTACAATTTATTTTTTGTTTTGTAATGATGAAAATTATGAAACTGTATAGTTTGAGATTGTAATACAATTAATATATTAATTTTGAGAACGAAAATTTACAACAAATGTTACATTAATATTTTTATCCAACACACTTCTAAAGTCTGAGGTAGAATTCTAATTTGTTTTAATAGTATTAGTGCTTCAACCATAATATAGCTGCACGTGGCCTTACCACGTTATAATTTAACAAATTTAAATAATGTTTGAGTCAGTGCGGTTGCAAGGTAACACTATACATAACATCATCGCATTCCATAGCTGACGTAAGCTTCAGTATCAAGAACACCGAACCATAATCCATATTACGGTCTTCGACAAATGGTGCAATAACCATATCGTAAGTGATTTCCCCTCAGCAGCCTGTAATAAAACTACTATTTAACATGGACTACACTTAAAAGGATTTTAAGAGAAACGTTTGCCGATTTATGATTAAATTGGCGAGTCGCCTACAACAGCGTTACCTACTGGATCTAGCTATAGGTAAGAACCATCTAGGTGGTCCCATAAATACTCCATAAAAATTGTATCAAAATCGGTCAACCCTTTTATGAGGTAAAGAATTATGTACACACGCATACCAGAAGTTTATATATAAGAATTATACATATAAATCTTCCTCTTGAATCATGCTGTCTATTAATGAAAACCGCATCAAAATCCGTTGCACAGCTTAAAAGATCTAAACGTACAGACGGCGGGAAGCGACTTTGGTTTATACTATGTAGAGATAATATCGAGGAACCGAGAAAATTATTTAAAAGAATGTACTAAAATGTCAAATGAAATACATAAAATGAAAGGCTAATTAAATTTAAAATACTCGTACAGTTTCTAACATTATTTTACCACATTTTCGGTAGACCAAAATCCTTATACAAAAGGTAGGCAAAGTGGCACTAATTATTTTAAGCAGGCTATGGAAAATAAGCCGACATTCTTGCTCCTGTAAGCTCACCATAAAGAGAGATTAAGCGGGACGTTATCCTGAATAATTAAAGAGAGGCTTGAATTTTCTGCGCGATGACTGGATTATCGAGTATTAGCAATTAAAAGTTCTTGTTCTGGGCGATTATGGAGCACTAACTAGGTGGTAACATGCACATGTGATTTGACTCTTAAATAACTCAATTTAGTTGAAACATTAGTTGTATTTGCGCTACCGGAGAGAGTTGAGGGAGGGAAGCACCACGCCACTCAACATAGTGCAGTCGAGAAAAGACCGGTCGACGGAGACCCGCATCGCGGGGCTCGTATTTCTGAGTGGTTTATAAAAAAATAACCACGAAGGAGATGGCAGGGTCTATTCGCTCGCTTCGCTGGCTTACTCGAGTCGAGTCGAGTCGGGATGCCCTAAGTTCCGAACCCATACACTCAATAAAAACCAAAACAAAAAAATATGAACAAACATTTTTCAATGTTTCTTTTTTTAATGTTCGTTTTTTTGTGTAGATTATGAAGAAAAAATAACAACCTCATTTGATTATTTTAAAAAAAGTTATCAACAATTATACGTGAATGAGTGCATTTTCATGAACATTTAAAGCCAATGTAAGTTTTTTTTTATTTCTTGTAATTATTTTCGTAAATCCACCGTAATAATGAAGATTTAAAAAAATCATCGAAATTTTTCGATTTTCTAGAGCCAAATAACGAGGGGATCACGATAGTATAAAATTACCCAACTTCTTACCCAAGAATATACACGTTTCAAATGTCAAAACAATTCGTGGGAAACTTCTTTACATGAATTAGATGCCTTCATTGCCTTGATCTATGTACGTGGAGCTTGCAACATGAGCCACTTAGATTTAGGCTTTTTATAGTCCCTGGAATGGGGGCCCTCAGTTTTCAAAAACATAATGAGTAAAAATAGATTCAACGAAATAATGAAAATTTGCGATTTGATTTGAGAAGCACGCGTAATACGCGTTTATCTACAGAAAAAATTGCAATGGTTTCTGTCAATGTAATATATTTTTAGAAAACTGTCAAATGTCATATATGACTATTACGAAGAACAGTTACTTCCATCGAAAACACGTTGTCTTTTTTTGCAACACATTGCAAATAAAACGATTGCAATACATTGCAAATAAACAAATAAACAATTTGCATCAACTTTTGGTTATTAGTAGATGTTGAGAACAAATATCTGTGTGGCCCGTTTTGAAACATCTTATTTCTTATGTAAGATAGTAAGAAGTATATAATTTTTTTAAATATATTATATTAGTATTTACGTAGGTATTCCTTGTATGCACTTGTTTATTAGTGCAAAGTTTTATATTGATCAATGTCTAATAATGTATAACAATGTCATACAAACGAGCCTAAAGTCCACCTGATAACTTTACTAGCCATGGCAGACACCTGCGAATAACTTCAAACAGAAAGCTACAAATGTTTTGGTCACTGCTCAGATGAAATGTCTCGATTCTTATAACTATAGGCTCTTCAAATCGAGAAAAGGAGAGAAAAAAATTTGTCAGTCGTAGGACTGAACGTCAGAAGTGTAAACTTCTTAGTTTCACAAACCTGTAAACATTATTTTTGTGTTGTTAAGAAATATTTTTGGACGTAATTTTTATTAGAAATTATTATTATCAACGTTATTATGTAGTAATAAAAATTATTTATTGCATTGTTTTACATGAAAAAGAATATTTATTATCTATATAATACCAAGCAAATTTATAAATATACATCGATTTTATAAAATTTATTTAGTTGGATTTTCAATATTACTTTCATTAATTAGACATACCGTCACGCTCAGATACGTCTATCTGAGCGTGATGTTCACGCGAGTACAGCGCTTTTATCCTATGAAAAGGGTCCCAACGTGCCTAGAATAGATTTCACTTCAAAATTTTTCATATCGCCCCTTTCTAGATAAATAGAGCTTCCCCATTTGTTAGTTAGCAGGCTCTTCAAGGCAGATCAGCATTTGGATAAACATTTTTTGTGTGCCCTTTGTACTTTATTTAAGTTTTTTATTATAGTAAAGATCGAATTAAATATAAATGATGGTATTTACATACATTTTGTGTAATCCTTTTAGGCACGAATTTCAGCGAATATAAAATAACTGTGCTATTTTCTTGCGATTTCAGATTAAAGAAAATAAACTGTAAATTATTTTTGATCCATCATCTCGTTTATTAAATTCTGTATGTTAAAGAGGAGCGTCGTGCCACAGTTAATGCCTACAAAGTGATTTTCTCTTCAAATTAGGATTTTCATCGCTCTCTTAATCCGCTTTCATGTTGTAACCAGATATTGATTTTTTAGGCTCTAGTCATATAAAAACTTCAGACGTCGAAAAATATATAATGCGTACTTGTAACATAAAGAACCTACGTAAAGTCAGTTTTTTTCATTACAGTCTATTAAAGTCTATCTATTTCATTTTCCTACCAAAACCCTACCGTTACCGTTAACGTTACCCTATTAACGTCAACTTATTAAAATAGACCGCCCCCATAGATTACCTCATAGGGGGGATATTTGCCAAATTAAGGCAAACACCCCCCGCATGAGGGATAACAAGTTGGCAACCGTAGTTTTTATTTTTAGTCGTTATTAAGAAAACGCCCATCTCTATCTGTTTCCTCTTATGACACCCACGGGGTAATATGTGGTAGTGGATCGCCACTACATGGTCAAGTCAGTTTTAGATTGTTGAAACAAATAAAATTCTGCCGGCTAGTCTACAAAAGTCAGTAAAGTACCATTTTGTAAATTATTTTGGTAGTTAAATTTTAATTTAGTGCATTAATTGTTATATGAGCCGTGGTAGTGATGGCGTAAAATAATCCATAACACCATGCCATCCCGTGGGTGTCGTAATAAGTGACGGAGGGAAAGGAAACTGGAGATTGGCAGCAGCATCTTCTTTACTCAGTAATAATAAAAAAACAGAGTTAGCAGTTTTTATACGTAGTAGAGCCATGCTGCAGCTATATTAACAGTATAGTTATAGCACGAATGAGTCGGCTCGAACGGGGCAGGACCACGCTCTCACAAAATACCAGCGTTAAATATTAGTATTAATTAATTTATTAATTAATTATAGTAGTAATAGTAGTAGTAGTGTAGGGCACCGGATACCCTTTTTACTGGAAATGAGGCATTCCATCTTAGTCCTCAGGGGCGATAACGCATCTGCATTTTGATTCGTAATCGAAAATAGATGTAGATGTCTATGGGCCACAGCAATCACTAACCATCAGGTGGTTTGTGTGTTAGTTTGGCACCTTATCTTAAAAAAAACTCGCCTGCCAGCGTAGCAAATATCTACGTCTATCTATCTATATATATGGACGAGCCGACCCAAAGATGCTGTCCATAGGCGAGTCATATATTCAGCAGCGGACTTTTCATACGCTGTAATTGATGACTGCATGAATTGTTTATTTTAATTGATTACGTCCAAAAACTGGATACGAAATATCAGAATAGGGCCAGTAAAAATCACTTACCTGTAGTAAAGTAATGAGACCAGAACGTGCAGGAGCACGTTAACAAAATGATAACCAGCCGGCTGCAGGCCGTGGATAGCATAGTTCCATCGGAATGTGAGCACTGTTAGCGGACGGTACGATTTGTGGGATTGTTCCTGAAACAAAAACATAAAAGAATATTACAATCTAAAGGTCGGAAAATTTATGTGTGTGTGTGTATGTGTTATGTCTATACATTATATAAATCGAAACCGGAGGATCCTGTTACATCTGATAGATGGAATAACAAACAAGTGTTTGTATATATATCACGTATAAAATCTTAAGATGCGATAAAAAGCGTCATAGACAGCAAATGTTTGGAATCGCGACCCTCATTCACATGCTGTGCTCTCAGCTATAATAGTTATGGTATGTATGGTATATAATTATAAGTATATGTTTACCACGGATGTTAATTAAAACTACTTTTTTGATTTTTTTAAATTAAAAAGTTTAATTCTTTCAATATTATATTTAATATCATTATAATGATGTACGCGGCTTTAAGGTGGCCTAAGGACCACCATGAACAACAACACAACAGGAACTGAAGAACCAACGTAGATGTCGCCAAATTTGTTGGAGGTCACTTTCAAAATTTTTTCGGCAGCCCTTTTTAAGTTGTCTACAGATTTATCTCTTTGATTGTTTTTATCGTTGTTCCATTAATTACACAACATTGGCGATCCGTAATCTTCACCATATGATATTCCACAAATAACATGAACATTTTACACACGAGTAATATGAGTGTGCGCCTGTAAATTCAGTTTACAATTATAATTATTTCAGTAGATTAGGCTAGTAAGATAGTTAGGAACCACTGTCATATATATTACGGTAAATAGCTATATCCCTAGGGATATACATAACTATATCTCGACTTCAACCATATTACTGCGACATGTATATTTAAACGAACAATTTGGAGATACATTTCAGAAGTAAGCATACTCGTATATTCATTATTGCTGTCTATAATACATATTGTTGGTGGAAAGAAAATAAATAAAGTTATTATACAACTATTCCAAAAATTTATCGTATTCACCATAAACATAACCGAGAACAAAGAAGCCAAGGTGCTAACTGATACGCTACGCATACTCTATGAGGACCCCCGTTGCAGTCGCCGATGAGGTCGTTCTGTTATAGGTATGACATGAGGTGAGCGTCCAATTTACGCTTAATAATGTTTGTAGGGAGGTAGTTGATATTTGTACACAATTCGCAGGCAAAAGATTTAAAAAATATCTCCGGATTTAAACCCAACAAGTGTGGAGAAAATAGTTTTTCAGCATTTCTTAATAGGAGTTCGAACTGTTTACAGCTTTTAATAATTGCATAATGTTTATGCGGCTAAGTGTAAAAGTAGATATGTGACATGTTTCGCTTTGCCGTCCTATCTGATATCTAATAATGAATTTATATTGTTTTTGTATTTATTTATTAACGTTTTATTTTTAGCTTTCAATTTATTTAACTCCATCTTTACAGATCAAGTCTTTTCCATGCGCATGATCGCGGAGAAGCTTTTGGCCAAAAACCAAAAGTTGTTTTGTGCGTTCATGGACTTGGAAAAGGCCTATGACAGAGTGGATAGGGATGTGTTATGGCAAGCACTGAACTCATTTGGGTTGAGCGCTGGCTTAATACAGGCGTTGGAGTCACTTTATAGGGACTGTAGTGCTTGTGTTAGGATCAATGGGGTATACTCGGACTACACCTACACCTACGACGACTCGACCTGGCAACGTATAACGCACGCACTCTGAGGACTGACGAGAAGATACTGGAGCTGGAAGAAGAGGTAGACAAGTTGCGCTGGCATAT